>CM055034.1:25495790-25770339 GCA_029204005.1 Salix udensis
ACTCACCAACCTTTTTAAGCGGAACACTCATCATCAACAACAAACAAATTTGAAAAATGATGAGGATGGATTGTTTGTGTTTACTCTCTCTAACAGGAATCGGGTAACATTCTTCGTGCACCACTATGAAGAAAAGAAAAGATGTTATAGATCCACTATTTTTTTGTACTCCATGGACAACGATGCACAATTCCACGCACCATCGTGGACAATAGTGCATGAGACCCGCACGTCGCCTCAATTCCATCAAAGTTCTTTAGCTTTCTAGTATTATCCTTAATGTTTATGAGACTTCTTTTTAAATAAATTATAAATTTATATGTGTATTTAAATTATTATTAGAATGTGGTTTTTTAATGTTTGTAAACATTTTTATTTTATAAGGGTTTGATTAATATAATAATAAACAAAATGTGTGTGTGTTGCTGTTGTTTTTTCTTTTATTTTTTTATTTCATTTCAAATAAATGATTAAAAAAATTAGTTAACACATTTTTTTTATTTGTATACGACCAAGTCTCTCAAAAATACAAAAAAAAATCATATTGTTTAATATTTCCATATGAAAAATTCAAAATATGTATTTGCACATGTTCTATAATTTAATAATCACTTTATTGAAATTCTCCAGACTTTTGTCAATATTTCAATAATTCACAATTTTAATTCTTGAGAATTAATGATAAAAAATCTGATATAAATATTAAATCTACAAGTAGGTTAATATTTAAATATCTAGTACTGATAAATTTTTTTTTAAAATTATTATGTTTTAAAACAAAATTTTAATTGAAATATTTTTTTTTATTACAATACACGAGTTCTGAAAAACACATCCACTTTTCAAAATAGATAAATCTTTTTAGGGCATTTTCTCTAAACTCTTAAAAATATTTTGGGCACACGAGTCTATATTAAAATTTAAAAAGTTAGATTTATTTGTATAAAGAAATCATACCCATTAAAACATTTAAATCACATCAAATCTTACAATACAACTTTTATCAGATAAAAAAAGAAGTTGGGCAGAGTTTTATTAAAACGTGAACCCGACCCGACCCGACCCGACCATAAATTCTTTCCCATTTTAGCGGTGGCTCGCGGCGCCCGTTTGGGTTGCACGATTGCAAAACATGTCATAAGATAAAAACCTAGGCTAGGCCCTCTTTTCAATCATCTGGCCAAAAACGAGAAATCACTATTAATCACAAAAAAAAAAAAATGGAGGTGAAGCATCCTCTATCGATACAGCAGTCTATGCAGCTGCAAGAACCTCCTGCTGCGGCGAGCCAAAACCCTAACCCACCGTCTTCTACGGATGCACCGCCGAAACAGGTGGCTCTGGCTATGGAAAGGCTTGGTCAAGCCTCCCGACTTATCGCTGACGTCAGATTAGGCGCTGATCGCCTCCTCGAAGCGCTATTCATTGCTGCAGTTCCTCACCAGAGAAATAAACCTCTGCAATTGTTTGTTAAAGAAGATGCTTCCATGCGCCAACACCTCCAAGACCTCCGCTCCGTTGGTACCTGTCTCCACTCTCTTCTTTCATATTCAATTCTGTCTTTTTTTACTCTAGGTTTTAATGTTAAATGTTAGTTATTAAGACAGTAACAAAGCTTGATTTGTTTAAATTTGCTTATTTATGGTAAATTGGTGGGTGGAAATGAATTTTGGAATGTTGTTAATGTTTGTTAGGAAGGCAGCTTGAAGAATCTGGAGTTTTGAATGAAACTCTTCGGTCACGTAGTAATTCGTGGGGTCTGCACTTGCCGGTGGTGTGTCCGGATGGTGCTGTTGTTGCCTATGCTTGGAAACGACAGCTTGCTGGACAGGCTGGTGCGTCTGCAGTTGATAGAACCAGGTTGATTTTAATATCTTGATTATTGGATCTGGCTGTTTGATGTTCTAGTATTTTTTGTTCTGTTTCTACGTTAGCGGATTTAGTTGTTTCTATGATCATATTGATTATGCAATCATTTTTCTGTTCTGAATTTCTGCAGGTTAGCTCTTAAGGCATTTACAGATCAGAAAAGGCGATTTTTTCCTCACCTTGATGAAGGACAAGATGTTCAAAGTACAGAACCAGCATCAAAGAAGCATTGTACTTCAAAAGATCTATTGCTGAATTATCAAGAAGAGCTTAGTGATTGCAAGACACTTTCGGATATCTTAACACGCTTGGAAAAAGAAATGCTGAATCTGAAAGTTCTCACGTATGAACGATTGGATTGGTTTAAAAGAGCTTCCTCTTTACCAGCTTCAGCAAGTGAGAATCCTCTAGACACATCGAAAGACCATGGTTTTCATAGTTTAAGTAAACTAAGAACAGTATCTCAGAGTGCTGCTGCTACTGATAAGATTGCTATAATCGAGTTGTTCTTTCCTTCCGTGTTCAGAGCTATAATATCATTGCATCCAGCTGGTTCCATTGACCCAGATGCAGTAGCTTTCTTTTCACCTGATGAGGTAATCTAATTCATTGAATGCATTCTTTCTGACTCCTAGTTTTTACAGATTTGTTAGTACTATTTCTTCCTTCTAGACGCCCCTACTATGCTCTGTATCCATGCCAAATTACCAGAATGGAGTCTATTCTTGAATTTGTTGAAGGTGATCAATGCTTGAGTTCTGCTCGTGTGTGATCCTAGGTTAATCACTCAAGCTTTGTCTTGGATTATCATCATTAACTGAACGTATGAGTCTTAAGTTCTTTCTAATTCTTAGCCTTGGAGATGATTAAGGTTGGAGTGGGTGTTTGTTTTGGAAGACCAGCAAGTATTACAAGTCTGAATTTGACTCAAACCTAGGTATTTTAGAATTGCATGTATTAATATTTGATAGGTAATAATCTGAATGAGCTATCAGGAATTTGGACTAATATTCTATAAATAAAAGTTCAGACCTAGATATTTGAAATTGCACATCTTCATGTTAACTGCAGGGAACTAGAAAGAAATCAGAACATGTTAGATTTTTAGTGTCATTGTGCAAGTCAGTTCCTATTTGAAATGTTCATAATATCTGGAGGGAAAATGTCACTGTGCAAGTCAGTTCCTATTTGAAATGTTCATAATATCCGGAGGGAAAATGCTTTCTGTAAATTAAAAACCAAAATCATTTCAAATATATTTTTTTTTTTGTGATTTTTTTTTCTTAACCTGAAGGTTCTATGGTTGGGGATTGCTCATATAATATTAACTTTTGTGATCCTGACTTTTCCTTTCCTTTGCTATAACTGAAAGATGCACAACTGCATTTTGTTGACAATATGTTCCCCTTCATTCGTCAACAGGGAGGCAGCTATATACATGCAAGAGGTTTTTCAGTTCATCATGTATTCAGAAAGATCTCGGTAACCATTCTTCTTTCTATATCTTTGCTTGATGGTGCATTTTCAATTACACACTAAATTTTCCAGTACTTCTGCAGGAGCATGCTGCTATGGCCTTGCAGCATTTTCTCGGGGTCAGCTCTAGAACAGCCTTATATTCTATTGTGGTATGGTTCCTAACTTATGGATTTCCTGGTATAATTTAATTGTCAAGAATCAATAAAAGCATCTGTCAATCATTTGTTTCCTGTTTACCCTTTCTTTTTGAAGCACTGGATATGCTGCTACCAGACACTATTTACCAAAGTTTGCAGGTGAAATCCTCATCTTTTATAAATAGATTTGTGCTAATAAACTGTGAAATATTAAATGTGGAAGTTGTTATTGGTGCAGTAAGTGTGGAAAGCTACTGGCAATGGACCGAAAATCATTGTTGCTACTACCGCCAGTTTATCGTCCTTATCGACACTTTTCTACCTTGCAAATTGCATCAACTCAGAACAATTCCCTGGCCAAGGACCAGGGTTTGGAGAACCTGGGGGCATTTCATATTGGTTGCTTTACAGAGGAGTTGTAGTCTCTGCCACTGGCATTTGTATTCAAAAGATACTGTAGGTGGTCCGAGGAGGTAGAGAGGTTGAAGGAGTTCTTCTACTTGGTGTGAGATCTTTATTTGTCAATGATCTTGTAAGATTTTCTTCGCTTCAATGGTAAAAGAAATATGTTAGTATCATGTGCATGCACACCAATTATTTTATTTATTTTAAGGTAATTTATCATTCTATCAATTCAATGGAGTTACTTTATTAAGATTTATGTTATATATATATGTGTGTGTGTGTGTTTAATTAGGTCCTTGTATATTTAAAATTTATGTTTTAGATACTTAATTTTGTTTTCATGTCATGTAAATTCAGAAGTTAATAATCAAGTGTACCAATTCAAAATAAATTAATCATTGGTTGATAAACTAAAATTATATTATCAAATATCAAACAAATAATATTCAGTTAATATAAATAAATAAATAAATATTCCCTTGGGTAAAATGCTACGGAAATTTTCCACCGGTCATCTTAAACAGACTGAAACGACGATGGAAGAAAAAAAAAATCATAAAAAATGTCATCGATATGTCTAACATGTCAAATTACCAACAAAAATATCAATCAAAATTTCTTAGGTAATTTTTAAAGAAAATCCGACCACCAATTTCAAAGCCACCCACACTCAACGCCCTATATTTTCCTCTATTTCCGTTCAATAACCCATGCCTTACTTTCTTGTAAAACCTCTACCCAGTTGCACAAATCTATCCACCACAATCAACCGACGCCGGCACAATAACTTTTCCAAGACCTGAGCTTTCCTCCCTTTATTTATTCAGCTTCTTTACACCAAGTAAACAGATCAAGCCCACCTATTTATGTTTTGTTTGTAGTATTGGCTATTTGCTTGTATATTTAAATGTTCTACTTGCTGTATAATTCAAACTTTAGTGTATTAATGTAGAATTTGTATTTTAGGGTTTGTTTGAGATTTGATTAAAATGAATTTAATTTGTCACTTGATGAAATTGAGTATGATTTTGCAACTTAGGTCTATTATAATTTAAAAAAAATGATGACTAATTTAATGAGTATCGTTTTTTTTCTATTTAGGGTTAAGTCGAAAATATGTGGAAAATTAAATTTGTGTAGAATTGATAATAAATATAGGTGTTAATTGAGGTTAAATAAACTTAAATTAATGCAATGATAGGTAATTATGTGGGTCCCAATTAATTTTAGTAGATTGATGATTATTTCTTTTGACAATTTTGAAAAAAACTAAATTAACGTGTACTTGATAACAATAAGGGTTTTACTTGATAAATAATGGGTAATTAGTTGGGTACCAATTGTTTTTTTTTCCATTTTTATGATTAAGTTAAAAATTTAAGGAAAATTGAATTTGTGTGGAATTCATAATAATTAAAGATATTAGTTTAGTTTTATTAAGTTTGAGTTGAAAAAATAATTTTGAGTCCCAACTAATTTTATTCAATTTATGGTTTTGTTGGAAATTATATATATAAAAAAATTAATATGTAATCGATTGTAATTATGGTATCAATTAATGTTATTTATTCTTGAGTTGAATAAATAATGGGTAGTTAGTTCGGTAACAATCATTTGTTTTGAGATTTTATTGAATTATGAATTATATTTTTCAAAATCAAATAAATAGTTGCATTTGTTATTGGTATGTTTTATTATCATTTTAGTATTTGCAAGTTATCATTTCAAAATTTTACTTCACATAATGGTTTTCTATTTGATCTCTCTTATATGTTTGGCTAATTATATTAGGGTGGTAATCTTTGTTAATCTAAAAAAAACATTGTTATCGATTTATTATATAAGTTTCATAAATATTTTTATCAATATATTAAAATTTTCAAAACTAGGAAAATTGAGTTACTTTAAAATTTAAGAGATAATGGGTTATTAAGTTGTTATCGTGGGTTATTTGTTGGTTGTATAAGTTATTGTGATTCATTTTTAATAAATAACTGAATTTGTTATTTGTATGTCTTATTATCATTTTAATATTTGTAACTTATTAGTTATAAATTCTACTTAGCATAATGGCCTGATATTAGTTCTAAATTCTACTTTGATGGCCTGATATTTTTAAAATATCAACAAAATAGGCAATGAAAAAAAAACCTTGAGTTAGTTTAAAATTCTAATGAGTTAGGTTTTGACGGTAGTATTCTATTGCCATGTATAAAGCTAAATTTTTTTTATACGTAGATGGATTTTTTTGTCAGTATTTTTCTAATTTGTTTTGTAGTGGCACCCCCAAAAACAATTGAGGTCTAAATCTTATATCCCACTATAAATATATTTTTTTAGCATTTATTTTTTATACATAACAACACCAAATTATTATTTTCAAGTATTTTTATCAACATAACTAATTTTCCAATAAAAAAATTGTACATTACAAACCAAATCCTAAAATGAATTAATGATTTATTGTGCCTATAGACACATCTCCCTATTCATTGGAGTAAAGTAATTTTATTTTTATCATTGGAAACAAAATTGGCTTTCCTTCCAATTGGGTGTACAATGTCCTTTCAAAAAGGTGAAATTACTACTTGCAAAATTGATCAAAAGGGTGAATTACTACTTGCAAAATTGATTAAGGACATATTGGTCCGGAAACCTTTTTTTATTATATTATAATGACTATTATACCCTTTAAAGAAAAAATATTAAGCTTTTATAAAGGGGATTTTTAATCTTATGAAAATAATTTATGTAGTTAAGTTACGATCATATCCCTTAGAAGAAAAATAAAATGAACATCCATAGAGTGTTTTTCATTTTTTTCCATTTTAAAAATTAGTGAAATCGCCAAATTACCCTTGGAATTTGAAAAAACTAAAGGTATCTTAGTCTTTTTATTCTGATTATGTTATGTTTTTTAAGTTGGTTAGTGATTGTAGGGTAATTTTACATTATTAAAAACAAACATTGCTAACATGTGCGTTCATGATGGCCTCTACACCATTCAGGTGATGTGTGAGGTCCTTTTCAATTATCAAAATCCAGCTTCCACAATGACATTGAGAGTGGTGAGCCGTTCTCTTTTCAACGATAGGGCGCGAGCTTATGAAGGAGGTTCAGTTAGGTTGTCGTGATTTTTTTCTTTCCACTCTCTTTTCTCTCTCATTATGTAGAAACTCACACCTAGCCTTCCAAAAAACAATTATGTCCTCTTATTTGTGATTTTATCAATTTTGACCCTCTTTATTTTGATTATTGTTTATTTTGCTTTTAATGCTTTTTAAAGTTTATTTTTTCAATTTCATCCCCGAATATTTTACTCAATTTTATTTTTTATCTAATTTCCTCCCTGTACTTTTGATTACTATATTTATGTGTTTTATACTTGTATTGATTTTTTTTTTGCAATTTCATCCCTTCAAATTTTATTGTATTTGTTTTCTTGATCCAATTATGGTCATCAATCTTTTGATTTTTATATCAATATCCTTTTGTTGATTATCTTTTTTTTCTTAATTTTGTTCCTCAATATTTAATTTCATTTGATTTTTTATGCAGTTTTGGTTCTAATTCTTAAAAAAAAAAAATTGTTTTTTTAGTTTTTCAGTGGAGCACATGATTATTTTCTTTCATTTTGTTTTTATACCATATTCTCTATCTAGCGGTGCATAAGGCTAACCTATGTTCACATCACGTAACATCTAATTATTGGCCAGGTATTGGTGTATGATTGGACACAATAAAACATTAAAGCCAAGCTGGCCATTATGCTTACCCACATGGCTTAACAATCATGGAAGGTAGACATTCACGTCAGTTCTACAATCACACATGTTATGTACTTCTGCTACACATGTCTGCAGGTAGTGCAGCAATAATGGTGCTTCAATGCAAGCAATTTACACTCTTTCAACTGACTTTATTTTTTATATAACCAGAGTGTCCGGCCAGCTTATACACACCACGACTAATCTTTAAACCCACTTAACATTCTGCAAGCTCAATGAACAGGTAAAACATCACAAAGGTAACAAGCATACACAAAAAAGATCAAACCGGGTGCAAAGGAAGGGAACAGGTCCCTTCCCCGCTAGGCCACGACCTAAAGTGGTCAACTGACTTTTTTTACTAGGTTGTAAAGTGGTGCACAACAGCATGATCGTAGCTTCAAACATCAGTGCAACCAAGAATTTAGTCAAAATCTAATCTCAGCGGATGAACATTTGAGGAGCAACGCGTATGCTCAGTCATATAAGCTCAGACAACAAAGCTCAATTTTCAACAATGACAGTATGCAATACCTCCATAAACTAGAACTTTAACAAACCTCATTAACAGGTAATCGTGGATTGAATCAAGAAATAAATCATACCAAGTACTCAGCATCATTGTTGTTTATCTACATCACAAATAGCACATAAATATCAACTAAGATTTTCAAGTCTACATGAGGCCCTTAAGCATCTGCAACCTCATGTTTAATCCACCATGAGAGCACAGGTAGTGCAATATATCAACAATGAATACTAGAAAGAAACATCTCGACAAACTATCTACACCTATCAAAAGAACTCCTGTTGAAGAGAGACAAGGTACCTCAGCTACCGCCCATCAGCAGAAGTGAAGGATTCTGCGAAACCAGCCGGTCTTGCTGGGATACTACTCTTGCTGTCTTCCAAGTCCACATGGCTTAAGTCCTTCCCCTCCGCTTCCTGCCAGCCCTTCACCATCTGGTTAAGAGGGAGGTTGTAATCGATGCCACAATATTCTTCAGTATCGTCATCCAAAGGTTTCCATTTCTCAACAAGTGGGCCCAGTACATTCACAGCATGTCCCATATCTGGTCTTTGCTTGGGCTCCCTTGCCGTGCAATGTCCAGCCAGTTCAGCAACAATGAAGATACTCTCGAACGTTTCATCCTTCGCGTCAAGGGCAGGGTCAATAGCAGCCCTGAGTTTCAGCTTATCTGATCTGATCTGCCAGAACCATGCAGCCAAGAACTGGCTTTCCTCTGGCCTATCCTCGTCGAGTGCCATCAACCCAGTCAATAGCTCCATTAACACAACCCCGAAACTAAAGACATCAGCCTTGGTTGTGATTTTTCCAGTCACTAAAACAACCAGCATGTGGAAGGCAGAGTCACTACAATCGTTGCATACATCATAGAGAATACAAGAAATTAAACATGCAAGGTAAAGCAGGATAGCATGTCCCAGCTTGGGTGTGAAATCTCACCCACAATTAAAATTAACCCTACAGTTTCCTCTCTTTTTCTTCAAACAAATTTCAGCCAGCCATAAGTCTCACATGTTATTAAGAAAACAAAAGAAAACATAAGGACCAAATTTTATGTCTTTGAATCAAAAAGGTATTTCCAGATTAGGTGACCTAACAAACCAGAATCATTCAACAAAATACCACATACACCATTCAACAAAACCCTGTAATGCAATAAGGAGTTAGTTTGCTATAAGTTGACAAATACAATAAGCATTTCAGAAAATAAAATCTTCTCTATCAATAACGCACTGCTTCAAGTATCATAGAGTATATTTTACTAAATCCATAAAAGAAAATAGAATGCTTACCAGCATATTCAGGTGCCAAGTATCCAAAGGTCCCAGCAAGCCTGGTCACTAAAGATTTCTGTCCATCAGGAGCAAGTTTCACCAATCCAAAATCTGAAACTTTAGCTCTGAAATCATCTCCGAGTAAGATGTTTGAAGATTTAAGATCTCTATGTATGAAGCTCCGGTGAGCTAGGCTATGAAGATACTCCATTCCTCTAGCAACATCCAATGCAATATTCAACCTCCGCTTCCAAGAAAGAGGCTCAAACTTCAGGCTCTTCCAAAGAAAAAGATGCCTGCTTAGAGCTCCTTGAGGCATGTATTCATAAACAAGGATTCTTTCACAGCCTTCAATCGAGTAACCCAAAAGTGATACCAAATGCCGGTGTCTTACCTTTGAAAGAACTGCAATCTCAGCCTGGAATTCATCCAAGCCTTTGCTGCTAATCACGCCAGCTTCCATTCTTTTTACAGCTATTTTTGTTCCATCATCAAGTTCTCCTTTATAAACCACCCCAAAACCACCTCGACCAAGCTCATTCACAGAGGCAAAATTCTTAGTCACATTTCGAAGAACTTGAACTGATATAACCAGATTTCCTGCTTCAATGACATGAGACTCCCCAATGGAACTACTCGTTCTGCTTGCAGAACCATTCCCTGTTACTGTAGAAGCGCTTCCATTGGTGTCATGGGCAATCACAACCTTAACTGTGCTGTCTGAATCTGATGGATCTCTAGGATGAATGACGAGGGAACTTAGAGCCTGGAAGGTATCTTTCCTCTTCTTGTAACAATAGATGGACAGAGGAATTACCACAATAGCAATAACTGCAACACTTGCAACAGGGGCTATAACTGCAACTAAAGCAGACATTTTGGGTTTTGTTGTTCCAGAAGAATTCATGGGACTGGAATCTATGCCTTTGTTTGGTGATGGGGAATTGCTGGGCGGAGTATCTGAACTCCCGGATGATGGATTGTTGCCGGGAAAGGGAGTTGGACTGGACGGACTACCACCATTAAACAAATGATTGCCTGAAATGACAACATTCACTGTGCCACTGAATTTTGGTAATGGAGGTGAAATGTTGTTGGCACTAAGATCCAGTGTTTTCAAAGAGGTCAAGCTAGTCCAGTTATCTGGAATCGGACCGATTATATTGTTTCCCGCGAGTTTAACTTGTAAAAGAGAACCTAGCTTTGCAACTGAAGGACTCAAGGTGCCACTAAGATTATGATTAGGCAGAGCAATGGAATTAACCTTATTATCAGGATCACATGCCAATCCCAGCCATAGACACGGGTTATTACCAGTCCATGAAGAAACTAGTCTGGAAGGGCAATTCAGCGAACCAAGAAACTCTAGAAGTGCCATAACTTCTGCTGCACAGGGGACACCTGGAGTGGATTGACAAAATGCATTTGAAGTATAAGACACTTCAGTTGCTTTAAACTTAGGAATCGGACCCATTAACTGATTATTGTTCAAATCTAAATGCTGCAGTGACATTTTTGCCAGGCTATCAGGAACGAAGCCAACAAGTTGATTGCTGTTCAGATTGAGATCTTGCAAAACAGTCAAATTACCAATGCTCTCTGGAATTGTACCTGTGAACTGGTTCCCATGAAGCCATAGAACATTAACCGAGTCCATTGTTGTAACCACATCAATAGTGCCACTCAACCCACCTCCATTCTGATCATTTAACCACAGATTCTGTAAAGACATGCTTCCTTTGAAGCTTACAGGAATCTCACCAGATAAATTATTGCCTGAAAGTTTCAAGCTCTGTAGAGATGGCAAGCTCCCTAGAAAAACAGGTAAGGGACCGGCCAAATTACAAAACATACAAGAAAGACTGGTCAATTGTGCAGAATCTTGCAAACCCTCAGGGAATGACCACCCTGTGCTGGCATTGAAATTATTGCTATCCAATGCCAAGAATTGCAAGCTCACCAAACCATCAAAACAATCTGAAGGAATCGAATCGAACTGATTGAAATCCAAATAAACAGACTGTAGCTCCGATAACCCACCGAGGGATGGTAAAGCTCCGGCAAATTGGTTCCTTTGAAGGCCTAACCTTTGTAGTTTTGTAAGCTCGTTGAGGTTTTGAGGCAAGGTGCCTTTCAAGCTCATATTCTGAACCTGAATTTGAGTTACCCTTGAACCAGAACAGAAAACATGTTTCCAAGATTTACCACAAGGGTCGTCACCATCAGCAGGCCACTCCAAAAGTCCAGGGTTCTCTAACCCTTCCCTGAATGCTTTGAGAATTGCAAAGTCATTGGAGTCAGTGACACTAAAAACCACTGTAACAAGAGAACAGAGCGATAAAACAAGCTTTATGCGGTGGGTTCTCATTGTAGATCTGTCAAATTGCAATCTTTTGATTCAGGAAACAACCACTGCAACCAGCGAGAAATAAAAAAAAGAAGCTTCATTTCACCATCAAAGACTGCTGCTTGGATAGCCCATCTCAAGTCTTGCATGAAAAAAAAAAAGTGACAAAAAACAGAATTTCAGTATTTGGACTGCATGACAGTCTACAATGGAACTGAAGGGGGGGAAATGCTAAAAAAGGTAAAGAAACAAATCAAACTTCAAGGCCAACAACGGACCATTAAAGGTGGATCTGTGAAGAATGAAGAGAATTATTCAACAAAGAGAGAGAGAGAGAGAGAAGTAGAGATGCTTGTTTTAGAATCTTCATGTGGCCTGATTTCAACTAAAATATAGTATATTCTTATTTTTTATATATATTTGTATATCATTTTAATATAAAAAAAAACGAAAATTATCTTAATATATCAAGAAAAAAACAATCTCTTCATGGACACAAACATCCCAAAATGATTTCATTTATCTAGCACGAGAAGAGGATAAGGGCGTCAGGCAAATTGCAAAACGTTTTAGATTTTTACTGCTACAGACAAACGCAGCGTTTCGCTCCACGTGTGTTTTTTAGATTTTTATAAATATTAATCAAAGCTAATTCCAAAAGTTAAATTTAGTAAACTTCTAAACTTGATCTAATTTTATTAATTCTACCGGAGTAAGTCTAATTTTATTGGTTTTAAGTTTTTAATTTGATTTTGCACATTAGATGCATGTTGAGTTCTAAAATCATATGATTTTATGAGTTAACTCATTAACAATAATGCTAAGAACAATATTTCTTATCCAAAATTAGTTGTTGATTACGAGGATATTTGATAATGTGTAATAACAGTTTTTTTTAAAATATTTTTAATTAGAAAATATATTAAAATAATATTTTTTATTTTTTTAAAAAATATTTTTAATATTATTATATCAAAATAATTTAAAATATATATAAAAAATGATTTTTAAACAGAAGAAATTAAACTTTTTAAAAACACGGTTTCAAAAACATTCTCAAGTCTAAAGTTCAAAACCATCAATATACAAGCCCAACGAGACTCCATCGGTTGAATCCTAAAGCTGCACCGACCCAATACACTGCAGCTAGCTAACCTGCACGGATCCACACTTTCAAAACCCTGAATTAGGGTTTCTCCCCCCCATCTTCCTCACAGACACACACACACAAAAAAAAAGGGGAATAAGGAAAAACATTCTTTGTAAACTCAAGGTGAAGGCGCAATGGTTTGCCTCTGATAAGCTCATCTCTTCTGTGATTGATCGATAATAGTTTAGTTTGTTTTGACTTGACCTGACCTGATCTGATTTGTGTAGCCGCAAGGAGATTACATAGAGCTGCACAGGAAGAGGCATGGATACCGCCTCGATCATTTCGAGCGTAAGCGCAAGAAGGAGGCGCGTGAAGTCCACAAACATTCTGAGAGAGCCCAGAAGGTCTTCTTTGACGTTTGCACCTTTTTTCTTTCTTGAATTTTCTGTTTCATGTTTGATTTTAATGTGCCTGTTTTTGTTTTTTTTGTGGTTGGACGGGAACAGGCTTTGGGTATTAAAGGAAAGATGATCGCCAAGAAAAATTATGCTGAAAAGGCTCTCATGAAGAAAACGTTAGTCTTTTCTTAATCATAGTGATCAAATTGTTGGTAATTAAGTTTTGATTATACAAAACTAGTATGTTTCGTTTATGTTCTTAGACATGAAGGTTAGTGGCAGCTTATTGGTGATGACGTGCTGTTCTTTTAGCATTGAAATTTATTTTTAACTGTGAATAGGAGAAATCAATTAGTGTCTTAAGCTGTGTTTCATTTCTCATCGGATGGCTGTTTAGCAGTTTTGCTTGGCTGGTTAGGATTTACAGAGATTATGTCTTTGTATGATTACTTGGTGGTGCGAAAGGCGAAAAGTAATGTGGTTATCTATTGGTGTTTGCTGTAATTTCCCCTTCGGCCAGGGAATATGATTTGTAAGCTAGGAATCGGTTTTAAAGTTGTTGATTTTACGTTTCAGAGTACTTCTCTCTCGTTAGCCTTTCTTTTGGTGTTAAAAAAATGGTGTAAGTTTTGGTCGGAATACATGCCAAAGAGATGCATCCTCACAATTATATTTTCTTGTAAAATTGGGTTTTGCATATATTAGCTTGTGGTTATGCAGCATTGGGATGTCAACATTGTCTAGTTACTTTTACATATTCTCTTCATGAAGCAAGCAGTTATTGCCTGTTATGCATGTGGATAATTCTGTATCATGTCAACAGATTGGCTATGCATGAGGAGTCAACATCTAGGCGCAAGGTGGATGATGATGTTCATGATGGAGCTGTTCCTGCCTATCTGCTGGATCGTGAAAACACTACACGAGCAAAGGTAATGCTTTTGGCTGATATGACTATAAATAATCTCCCTTATTCTTAAATATTCTGAAATAAAATATCTGACATGGCGCTATATGTAGATTCTTAGCAACAGTATAAAACAAAAGAGGAAAGAGAAGGCTGGAAAATGGGAGGTCCCTCTACCTAAGGTAAGACGAGTTCAAGTTTTCCTTTAGCATCTCCATCATGTGCCTGTGTCTTATTCTCCAGTATGAGTTATTGCCTGGATATGCTGATTGCCCAATACTTTGAATGATTATTAGTGTCTCACTTGGACATCCTTTTCTTTCTGTAGGTGAGGCCTGTTGCGGAGGATGAGATGTTTAAAGTTATTAGATCTGGCAAACGGAAGAGTAAGCACTTTGCCAATTTTCTCAGTTCATCAAGAAGCACTTGTTAAATTCTTATTAGACAAATCACTTATACTCCTGAATTTGGATCACATTCAGTTCAGCTTATGGTAAGTCAGCTTATGGTAAGTCAGCTTATGGTCAGTTAGGAATGTGGGTTGAACACAGTTGGCTTGTTGATAAAAATAATTTGTTACCTGAATTAAGGTAACATACAATTCAGAGTGTGATCAGTTAGGAAACTGGGGTAATAAACTATCAGTTCACAGATTTAAAAGAATAAGTATAGAAATCCTGACTTTGTACCCCACATTGTAATCCTTTTTTACCCATCCACGAGGCTTGTGTCTATGTGCATGTACAAAGATGAATATTTTCACGCACATTTAAGGTTTTGTATTATTATGTTAAAACATCCGAGAGATGCTAGCTTAGAAATGACCCTAATGTTTCTGGCTTTCTCTTGCAGCCAAGCAGTGGAAGAGAATGGTTACCAAGGCCACATTTGTAGGACCAGGTTTTACAAGAAAACCTCCCAAGTATGAGCGTTTTATTCGCCCTTCAGGGCTGCGATTCACTAAGGCTCATGTGACACACCCTGAGCTCAAGTGCACCTTCAACCTTGAGATCATTGGAGTAAAGAAAAACCCTAATGGTCCTACTTACACATCTCTTGGTGTGATTACCAAGGGAACTATCATTGAGGTAAATATCTCTTCCCTATATCTCTCTCAAATACCAATTTATATCTGCGAGCCTGTTATATAGCGCTATACTCGTGTGGTGTTGCCGGATCACTTATTTCTCATCATTTCAACTTTCAGGTAAATGTTAGTGAATTAGGTCTTGTCACACCAGCTGGTAAAGTTGTTTGGGGTAAGTCTGGCTGGCCAAACTTGTTTTCCCTACGGATATTGTTTCAACTATAATCTAATCATACAATTGCTTTTGCTAATTTGGCTCTTTTATGGGGTTGATGCAGGGAAATATGCTCAAGTAACAAATAACCCAGAGAATGACGGTTGTATAAATGCAGTTCTACTTGTTTAGGAGATCAATAATAAAATAGAAAGAACTGTTTTCCTGACACCCAAACACATTGTAGTGTAGTTGATCCCCCATTTTGTCCTTCTACGTTGAGTTGAGCGTTGTTTTCAACATGGAATTTATACCCCCCGTGGTATTCCAATTGTTTATCAGATTACTGAGTATTACCATTCATTGGTTTATTATATTTGATTTCTTTTTGGTTTGGTTTTTTCGCCATCACTTAGTAAGGCCATTGTTTTGAACGATGAAACAGAATCAGAAATGGAGCAGTGAGAAGCGAGCATATTATGCACCTGCATGATGCGTTTGGGGCTCGTAAAACATGGCCAGAGGTGAATCCAGCTGTTTGGGTAAATCGTTATTAGAAGTTTAAATAGTTAAGTCTTCACTGTTGTTCTCGAATGCAATTTGACTACCGAAGCCATTTTCAAAAAAGGTATTTTGCTCGATGGACCAAAGTGTCGTTTGGGTATGAGACCACGATATATTATATATTTTTTATAAAAATTAACGAAAATACTTTTTTTTCTTAAAAAAAATATCATTCAGCACAAGATCTATTTTTAAAAAAAAAGAATTGTTATATTGTGCAAAAGAAAATTTAATGTTTTTTTTAATAAATTAAATTAGGTTTGAGGTTCTTTTATTTGAGATTTTTTTGTTAGCTTGGAATAGAATATATAACATAAAGGCAAATTCCAGAATAACATATATTCAGAGATAAATTGAAAGCAATTAAAGTTGTGAGGATAGATTAAAGATTATAATTTCACCCAACGCTGAGTACTTGACTTTACCTAATCCAATTAGATCAAGTTTTTACTTAATTTAATTGGAATTAAAGTAGGTCTAAGTATAGAATCGTATAAAAGATTCACTTGTCCCATCACCTGACTCCGTATTTTTGATATTTTTTAAATATATATTATTATTTAAAACCTTATAAAATAAACCTAATTATCCAACATGTGTTTAGTTGGAAAGTGCTTTTAATTTATTTTTTTTACTTTTATTTTTATTTTTTTGTGTTTTTAGATCATTTTGATGTTCTGATATCAAAAATAATTTTAAATAAATAAAAAATATATTATTTTGATACATTTCTGAATAAATAACACTTTTAAAAACAACCTCAACAACATTCCTAAACAATCACTAACTAAACTTTACTTTATAAAGTCAAAGTGAGTTTGGTGTATAGGCAAGTGAGAGGCTTACATGTTCTATAACATAACGTGACTTAGTATTTTTATTATTTTTAATCTATTTTTTTTTACTAATATATACAATTATTATAAACCTTAGAAAACAAATACAATTATCTAACCTTTATTTTTTCTTAACTAAATTTTACTTCATAAGTGAAAAAAAATTCACTTTTATAATATATAATTATTATGATAATATCTTGTAAACTTGATGAAATTTAATAAAGTTTTTTAAATTTAATTTATTATTGGAATCTAATTTATAATAATAATAATAACAATAATTTATAATTAATTAATTACGAATATATAAAATTAGTATGTTAGTGTTGGTTACATCTGCTATTAGTATTTTAAATATAATTATTGGATAAATGAAATATTTCCATCAAATTATAAATTCTAATGTAAGTTTATGAGATGCTGTAACAAACCTAAAAATATTTTATAAGAATAATAATCTAAATAAGTTCAAGAACTAATTATTTAATATGTGGAAAAAATTATAATCTAATCAAATACAAACTAAATATGAATGATGGTTATACGTGTATCAAATTAGACTAGATAAAAAATATATAAAAAACTAATTTAGCTCGATCCATTATCATCCTTAAAATATATTATGGAGTACACATAAAATATAAAGTCAATTTGAGCCGACTCTCTAGGTTTTCTTTCAGTGTTACAAACAAAACAATAATAATAAAATACTTATCCAAAAAACTCTTTATATATATATATACTAGCTATATTGCCCGCGTGTTGCCACAGACATTCTTGTGTATATAATTTAACATAATTACATCCATAACGATAAATTTATATGATATAACTAAATAAAAGTTATAGATTAGGAGATAAAATGTAAAAAAAATTTAAATAGAGTTTATTGAGCAAACATAGATTATATCTTTTTAGAATGTAGATATTACGTCATGAAAGATCACAAAAGAGCGCGAACTAACATTTAAAAAAAAGAGCAAAATATTTTAATAAGAAAAAAAATAAAAAAATTAATCACAAAAATCATCGTTATTATTGTGCATATAGTAAAATTATAAAAAATCATTTAATACAAAGATCAAATAAAAAAAAATAAAGGGAAAAAGGAAGCAATATTAATTTAAAATACTATAACAATAGCAACATCGGAGTCTTAACATCTAAACTTATTATTGTTGTTACTATTAAAAAAAATAAAAATTATCAAATTATACCGAGGAAAAAAAAATAAAAAGCATGAACAAAATAGGAAGCAAGAAAAACAATTAAAATATTATTATTATTATTATTATTATTATTATGAAAAAAATAAATAAATGGATGAATTAAGATTAAAGAAAAAAATATAAATTGTGAAAAAGACACTGTAATAATCAAATAACAAAAAATAAGTAGTTAATTTTTTGTCGACAAAAAGACAGAAACATAAATTGAAAATCCATCCTGATGTTATTTTTATTATCATCGCTATGACATCTAAAAATCTTATCAACATTACTACTAAAATAATTAAATTGCCCAGGAAAATCATAAAAAAAGGAAAAGAGTTTTCATAAAAAAAACAATAAGAAAACAATAACCAAAATTATCATTATTATTGCTTAAATACTGAGATCATAAAAATAATCTCATCTAAAGAACGGATAAAAACAACAGGATAAAAAAAGAACAAAGGGAAAAATGGAGCAATATTAATTCTAAAATGATAACAAATATAAAATAAAATTTCAGGATTGAATTGATTAGGAAAAACATCCCAAGGGAAAAAAAGAAGAAGCATAGATGCATAAATACGAATTAAAAATAAGCATTGTCTAAGAATTAAAAGAAGACACTAAATGAATTATTATAAAAATAAAACTCCAATAATTAAATAACAAAAATAAGTAATCAATTCTCTATCAAAACAATAATTAAATAATCAATTCTCTATTAAAATTATTATTAACATTACTGTAAAAAAAATCAAAACAATTAAATTGCCCTAAAAAATCATTAAAAAACAAAGCAAAAGATTTTTATATAAAAAAAATAAAAAATAATTGCTGAAATTATCAATATCATTGTGTAAATAGTAAAATCATAAAAATCATCTAATCCAAAGAACAAATAAAAAAAAGAATAAAGGGAAAAAATATGCAATATTTATTTTCAAATGAATACCAATAGAAATTGAAATTTAAGGATTGAATCGATTCAAAATAAAATAAAATAAAAAAAACTAAGAGACTAGATGCATAAATATGAATTAAAAATAAACATTATCAAAGAATTAAAAAAAACAAATGAATTTATATAAAATGAAATATTCAAAGAATAAGGACCGAAATGAAAAATAACATATATAATTAATTCCAATTGAAGGATAAAACAGAAAAAAAAATAAAATCTTGGGACCAAAATAAATAATGAAATAATAATAATGATAATTGCTGTTATTATATCAAAAAATTAGAAGAAATGGGACTGAAATGAAAAGTTGTATATATTAAGAATTTCAATTGGAGGACCAAATTAAAGAAATCAAAACATCCGTACCGAAAAAATTACACAAACAAAAAAGAAATCAAAAATCAAAAGTATAGGAACTGAAATTAAAAATGCTTTATATAATTAGTTTTAATTGAAGGGCACAATTGAAGACAATCAAACTTTCAATTAAAGAAATCAGAAATAAAATTGAAATCCAAACCTCAGGTACCGAAATGAACCTCTTATATACATGAGGGACCGGAGCTAAAATTGGGCCCGTAGGAGAGAGAAAACATACAACCGCCACAAAACCGTCCCCCGCCGTTTACCCTGACATCTCTGACGAACACGCGCCGCGACGGGAGACAGGGGACCTGGAGGCGCATCGTATTCAACGGTTAAAGGGAAATTTTAACCGCCGTATGGAACCGCACGCGCCGCATCCATGGCGCGTTGACGTTGAGCGCCGCTGTCGCGTCCTGACGACGTGCCAGCCGTGCAGACGAAAAAATAATAAAATATAGGCTAATTACCAAGACGCCCCTAACCCTACCGAGATTCACGAAAAAAACGATGGGGAAAATACGTCCGTGTCCCTGTTTACTGTGCATTATTTTGTCTTTATCGAGGGCTTTTTCCGTCGGTGCACTGTGCACTTAATTTGTGAAAAGCCGACGGAGCCCCTCGTCCCTGTGTATAATTTTGTCTTTTTCGAGGGGCAGATTCGTTAATGCACTGTGCATAAGCGGAAAGGTGAAAAAAAAGAAGAGAAAATCCAAAAACACCCCCAGAAATGAACTCAAACACGCCGGTTCATGAAGGCCAAATTCATCCCGACACTGCCACAATCCATAGTGGAAATACTCTCAATCCACAGTGCATTGCACAGGAAAAACCCCACGCCAATTATATGGATTGTATATATATATATATATATATATATATATATATATATATATATATATATATATATATATATATATATTATCTTTTAAAAAAAATCCAACTCCTTTTTTTTCTTCTTGATTTTTGAGCGTTGCTTCATATACATCCTCTCCACTTTTTAAATAATTTATCTAATAACAATTGTAGTGACCTATAAAGTTAACTAATAAATGAATGAGCTTGTTCAAGTAGAATTTATTAACATTGTTTATGTGTGTGTGTGTAAGTTTGAATTTAAAGCTGTATAAAAAATATAAAAATAAAAGACATTTAATTTTAGCATGATCTTTAGGGTTGTGAGATATCTTATCATGATTTTTATGAAATTTAGGATTGTGATTGTGAGATATTCTAGCATAATCTTTATGATCTTTAGAATTGTAGGGTATCCTTATTATTATTATTATTATTTTCTTCTTGAATAAAGTGATAATCCATTTCAATATACTTTATTTTTGTATAAAAAAAATGGCTTAGATGATAAGGAAAAAAGATACAATATTATCGATTCATAAACGAGTGTATTGTGTTAAGAGTGATATGAAGTTCTTTAAAAAGAATATGAATTGAATAAAGTTTCTATAATTGTGAGTGCCATCAATATTCCACTTTAATGTTAGAGTATGCCAAAACTTGTTTTTTTAGTTGTCCAAGAAATAAGATAGGGGGCAAGTACATGTCATTTTACTAGTTGACTTGTGATAATTTAGGTTGCATATCTATTCATAATCATTATATCCATTCATCTATAAAAATTATATAATATAGTGTAAGCCATGGTCAAAAGTTTTTTTTTTAAATCAAATAACTTGTATAACAATGATAAGATGATCAATAGTAAGTGAGTAGAGAAATCAACAAAGTTAAAAAATTGACATAACTACACAATATACAATGTCTAGTTGAGTTAAAATACAATATTAAAAGACACTAATAATATGACAATAGTCACATGCTATTTCAAAGATCCCCATTAAATTTTGATAATTTCTTGCTTGTAGTTTAAGGTGGTGTAGAAAATGACTTTGTTTGTATATGCTAAATGAGAGTAATGAAGAAGGTCACTAATATATATTCCTTGATGGAGAAAAAGGTTATTAACATTGTATGAAGTCTGGATACTTAAGAAATAGAAAAGACCGCTTAAATATTTAACTACAAAATCCTTGCCAAGTTCGTTGATTAATTGAGTGATGACACTCATGTTATTACTTATAACATCAATATCATCTATATAGATAAACATAAATATGCAAAGAGGTTATTATACATATAAAATAAAAGAGTGATTAATATTTGAGCCATTAAAATTGAGTTTTTAAAAGAGCCAATGATTGTTAATAAATAAGCATATAGTCCTTGTTGAAGGTCAAAGAGATATTTATAAATCTTATTAACATAATTCAAATTCTAATAGTCCTTAAACCCTTTAGGTTGCTTCATAGAAACTTGTTTATTAATATAACCATGAAGAAAATGTATTAGACATATCAAGTTACTATATAAACCAATAAAAAATAAGTTACTAAAAATTATAGTTATATAAATTATTGATGGTTTAACAATAGGGCTAAATATCTCAATGTAGTCTACATTATTTTGTTGTTAAACCCTTTGGATACAAGGTGATATTTAAATTTACCCAGCGTTCCTATTTGAATGTTACTTGATCTTATAAACCTATTTCTTGTGAACAACCCGTTTAGTTAAACATTGGTACATCATATTTCACTCGTGTAACATTGTGCTAATACTAGTTCTTAATTATTTTCTTATATAAATGAGGTTTAAAAGGTATTATATGAAAATAAAGGTTTAAAAAAGGATATTTGGTATAGTAAAGTTGGTAATCATAAAAGTTTTTTGGTTTAACAAAATTTGTATGAAATCTAGTGGTCATAGTTTAAGTGTGTTGTTGTGAGGAAATGAAGGCATATATGTCTAACTTATTTGTTGAAGATTCTTCTTTATATAAGATAGAAAAAAAGTATGAGTTAGTAGATGGAAGAGCTAAAGAAATAGTGAGCACATGTGAGTGAGATTGAAATATAAAGATGGATGAATCATCATATATACGAGTGAGGTAAGATATATGGTATAAAAAAAAGAAAAAAAAATACTTTAAAGGAGTGATGTTGTTGTAGTTAAAGAAGCTACTTTTATTGGATTGGTAAGATGTTTATCATGGAGTACACTTGGTTTCATCAAACATGACATACTGAGATATATACACTGTAATGTTAACAAGGTCAAGACATTTACAACCTTTTTGTTTAAAACTAAAGCCTAGAAAAGATATAAAGTTTGTTGTGAAATGAGAGCTTATGAGCAACATGTGGTCTAAGCAGAGGGGAATATGTACATCAAAATATCCTAAGAATTATGTAATTAAATGGATGATTAGATAATTTGAAGAAATGAGACCCATTATTCAAAACAAGAGAAGACATTCTATTTATTAGATTGACTAATGTAAGATAAACACCAACCTAATATTTAGAAGAAAATTGTGATTGAACCAACAATGTGATAGTATTTCAGTTACATATTAGTGTTTCTTTCTAAAATCCTATTTTTCTATGAAGTATATGGATATGTAATTTTATATACAATACCATATTTTTCAAGAAAGTTTTGAATGTTGAAAAAATGTAATCTCTTTCATTATCACTTTAAAACTTTTGTATTTTACAAGAGAAAAGGTTTTCAATTAAGCATTTAAAATTGATGTAGACAAAGAGAAATTTAGATCTTTAACAAAGATGATATAGCCAAGTAAATCTAGAAAAAATCATCTATAAAAATAGCATAAAATTTATAATTACCAATGACTCAAAATAGATTCTCATACATCTAAATGTATTAAAGTAAATGGAAAACTTGACACTACACTTGAGTTAGAGAAACGAATTTTCCTAATTTTAAAAACTTTACATAACTCATGAAGACCTTGAACATTTAAGAAACCTAACACTTGAAGTAAAAAAAACCCAGTAACAGCTTTTGAAGTTTGGATGTGGAAGGATGAACCATTTAACGTGAAAAACAAGGATAAGAACTATGATTCCAACAAGAATTATTATTTTGTAAATGAGGGCAATGAATTTTACTTTTATATTTTACTTATTAAGATGAAGTTGTTTGATAAAAAAGATGAAATGCAACTAAGTTAGGTCCTTTTATAGTAAGATCTTTTATGTCTACATATTAATGATATAGAAATTAAAATTAACAAGGATGAAATAAAATTAATTATCTTTGTAGAATTGATGAATAGATAAGATACTATGGAAAACTCATTGGATAATGTAAAATTTTATTGACAAAAGAATAATAGTTTGAATTTTAAAGCAAATAGGAATCGATATTATGTTTTACAAACTACCACCACTCGCTATAAAAATATATGTTTCTTGACATGGTTGTTGAAGGCTCAGATTTCCTAATTCTACAATACATATGTACTGGCTCCACTATCAGGGTACTATGGTTGTTGTACTGTAGTTGTATGGATGTGTGATGATTTTGCTGCTAGATAAGTTAGAGGATGTCTTTTCAAGTATGAAACACTTATCTTATAGTCGCAATCAAGTGCTTGATGATTTGTCTTTCTATAAATTTACAAGAAACATGATTAGTGAAAACGAGATGAGATGAAGACACAAAAGGTTTAGCGGTCAAAGAATTATTATGAGCAACATTATGTTGTGGAGTATGAGAAGTATATTGAGGCCTATATAGATGCTGATGTGGTGAAAATATTTTTCATAAAGTGAGCCTTGGACTTGCAAGTGAAGAATACAAACTAAGATATCTCTAATTTAATAATTTATTATGCTTGGAGAGGATGTTTAAAATTCAACAACTCATTTTGAAAATATTTAAACATGAGTGTAGTGATAGAAGAATTGAATGCAATCCTCCATTAATATATGTAATGAGATCTTCTTCATCAACTAGCTTTTTTACCTTGACAAATTGATTAACCAAATCCTTTTCAATAAGGATATATTTAGAACAATTCTTAATTCTTCTCTTAAGCGGCTAAAGTTGACATGATCTTCAATATTATGATTGTGAGATATCACAGCATGATTTCATGATCTTTAGGATTGCAAAATATACTAACATGATATGAAGATCATAGCAAGCGGAGTCTTGGCCTTTCGGAAGAAGAGACTTGTTCCCTTTCTCTACACCAGGGTTTAAATCCCATCATGCACGCCTGTCATCTCTACGGTGTCTTACCTGTTTATTGGACTTGCAGGATGTTCGGTGGACCCGGGGATTAATTGAGATGCGTATAATCTGGTCCGGACACCCCGGTTATAAATAAAATAAATTGAGAAATAACTAAAAAATTTCATTGCCTCGGCTAGGAGGTGACATCTCTTTGCAAAAAAATCAAAATGTATAGATTGATGTTGATCTAACAGTAGAATCCTCGAGCATCGAGGATCTTGATTCTTGAAATGCAAGGCAAAGAACATAACAACGATGGGATCAAGTTTTAATGTAGCCCACAAACTCAACTGGGACATGGCAAGCCAGCCACTCATGTCTGTGTGAACTTGAATAACTCTTCACATTTGTCTTTAACGTAAGCCTACACTTCTAAGCTGTGATTGAGAAGCAAAGAAAACCCTTTCTGGAAATGCATTTGGTTGGCTGACAATCATCATCAAATGTACACCTTGGTTTTTCTTTATTGCTGTCGGGGTTTCAAAATGTTTATTGGTAATCTGAGTTATTTTTTTAATATATTTCTGATTAATTTTAAAATTAAACAAAAATAATAAGCACGCTACAACTAAATTTATTAAATTTGATTATTATTTTTTTTAAAAAATAAATTATCCGGTGTGATTCAATAAAATCTAGATTAAATCGTGATACTTTCAAAATTTGCTTTGTGTTTTTTTAATTTGTTTTTAAAATGATATTGTCCTAATTTTCTTTTCTTTTTGAAAAAAAATGTTTAAAATTAACTCCAATCTACTTGTCTAATTTTCAATCTAATACCACGGAGTCAGATATCTGACTCGAGTTTTGAATTTATTTGGTATTATGATAACAATTATTTTTTATAATATTTGTTTTTTTAAATACATCAAAATAATATATATTTTTTTTAAAAATAATTTTTACCTTTAATACATCAAAATGATCTAAATAAATAAAAGAATATTTTGAAACAAAAAATAAACATGCTATTAATTATTAAAGCAAACTATATACAATGGTGATGAAGCTAATTTGAAGGGTACAAACCCATCAACCTTCCATGCACCCTCACACATTGAATCCAAAACTCAATATCACTCCATGGAAGGATATCCTTTGATCCAGAATATTCGTGTGAGGTAACAGATAATTCGCGCAAGAATCTACCCTGCCCAATCTCATCCTGCCACCTCAGTATCCCATGTGAAGAATCCACGTCATCACCCGCCGAAATCTTCCCTGTCTCTAAAATCATACATGTCCACCCACGTGTTTCACTTCCAGAACCTTGTAAGAAAATAAAAAGAAAAATTACAAATCAGTATCACAGCTGTATATTGTTCTCGTTTGACCATCCATCTTCGAATATCTAACAATTTTACCCTTTTATTAGAAAAAAGAAATTATTCCTGTCACTATCAAAATTTGCCCTCCTTCTATACTCCTCCCATGATATGGTGGCTGTTTGGGATGACGTTTCAAACATTATTTTTTAAAAAAATTAATTTGTTTTTTATTTTAAATGAATATATTTTGGTATTTTTAGATCATTTTGATGTGATGATGTCAAAAATGATTTTTAAAAAATAAAAAAAATATCATTTTGATATATTTCAGCATGAAAAATACTTTGAAAAGCTACAACAATAGTTCTCCCAAACAGGTCCGAGGTCTCATTTTATCACGTGAGCTATAAATTTCAATGTGAATTTAAATTTTTAAATCATGAGTGAAAAAAGATATTAAGAAATAATAACTCTTTCACATGATAATTAGAAATCTATAAAAAAAGAATACAAAAAATGAGATCCTTTCTTTTCATATAATCAAGTATTCATCCATATATGTGAATAAAATAAAATAAAATAAAAATCTCATTTATTTCCCCCCAACAAACGACTTTGAACCATCTAGATTGAATTAAACGATTTTAATAAAATCATATATTTAGAATCATATTAAATGTTATAAATTGAATTTAAAATATATAAAAATTATTTAAAAAGAAATAAGAGGCTAAACCCTGTAATTTACAATTCTAAAAAGAAAAAAAATTAATGCTAAAATTAGTTTTTCAAAAATATTAACTTATCAATTTGTTTCCAAGACTTTTGAAGAAATAATATAAAGTAAAGAATGCAATATATGAAATAAATTAAAAATGAATTTAATTCTATTTTTAAATATATAAATTAAAATTATTTATTGATTTAAATTAAATTGAAAAATATAATTGAATTTAATAATTGCAGCAAAAAGCTAGTTCCAATCAGCCAATAATATTAATTCATAACAAACGAGCCTTAAGAAGAGTGCAATTGAAATAGTATATTTAATTGTGAGACTGAAATGTATTGTTACCAAATTAAAACATCCATAACTCTTAGCCGTTGAGAACCTTTGAAAAACACAAAGAAACCCTCTCCTTCCTCGTCTCTGCAGATTCACGCCTCGTCACTGTTTCCCTTCCACGAAAAAAACTCTGCAACAAAAAAGAAAAGAAAAGAAAAGAAAAAAGACCCAAAATCTAAGAAATTAAGAAACCCTAATAGTACAAATCGAACAATGGAAGCAACCTCATCACCATCAAGAACCAACAGCAACAACACTGCTTTCTCATTATTCTCACGAGGATGGAAAGAGGTCCGTGACTCAGCTGACGCCGATCTCCAACTCATGAGAGCACGAGCCAACTCATTCAAGAACTTAGCCAACTCATTCGATCGTGAAATCGAAAACTTCTTCAATACAACTTCAATCGCATCTTTTTCTGTACCTACACCGCTCAAATCCTCTACTTCACCTAAAGAAATCGACTTTGTGAAGAAGTTGCAGCCAAAAATTTCCGAAATCCGGAGAGTTTATTCCGCGCCGGAGATAAGTAAGAAGGTTTTAGAGAAGTGGGGACCTAGAGCGAAGTCAGGGATTGATTTGTCGGCGATAAGGAATGCAACTGTGGCCGAGGGGGAGGATGAGGAGAGGGGTGGGCTTGTGGGGTTTGATAGGAGGAGGAAAGTGGGGTTTAGGGAGTTCTGGGGGGAGGGGAAGGAGGAAGGGGGAGGGCAATTCGGGGAATGGGAACCAATACTTGCTTTGAAAAGAAGATTGAAGGAATTTGAGAAGAAAAGTGAGTTTGGTGAGATATTTGGTGGGTTTAAGAATAGTGAGTTTGTGGAGAAACTGAAGTCTAGCTTGGTATGTTTTCTTTTATGACTGCTACTTTGTTTTTAATTGTGGTTTGTGTTTTTCAACTGTTTAGATGAGAAATTCATGAATTTTGAGTTGTAAAACTTTACTGAGACTTTGGAATTTAGGGATTTAGTTTGGAGTGTCGGGTAGAGTTTTTATTTTGGATGAAGGGTTTTATTGGTCTCCTTGTTGGTTTTTGTTAGATCGATAAAGCTAGAAGACTATATATGATACCACTCAATGTTTATTGGTTTTTTATTTTGATCACTCTAAGATGTTTAAACAACAAATTTGAAGGTCTCTTAATGAAAATTAGCACAAGTAGAAATTTTTGCTACAACATTTGAAGCAGGCGAGGGGGGCTGTAAAGGCCTTGTGTTAAGGCAGGAATTTTATTGGTATGACCGAATTGATGTTAAAAGGCCTGATGCTGTGGCGTTCTTAATATCTTTGTTTATTATGAAGGTTAACAATTAACCATAGGATCCTAATTTCATCATGTAAATTTTTAAGTTCATGTTCAGTGCTGCTGTCAGTTCTTCTATGAAATGCTATGTTAACATGCGTTATACTATTTAGTTTGCTGTACTTGGTCAAGTTCAGGGTGTTCATCTTCAGGATATTTTCTCTTAGTGTGGAGGTGCAGTTCCCAATTAGAAGGAATTCATGTAAACGTGTCTGACATGAATAACGTAGTCAAGGTCTGGGTGACATAGATGCAGGGCTTGCTTTCTAATCTCAAGGAAATGTGTTAATCCCTCCTGGACACATTCCTTCCACTGACTGCAAGTAGATTGACATTTGAGTGCAAATAAACACCAAAACATTCTCCCTTGGTTTGATGTTTGATACTTAAGCTCAGTAAAATTTTGCAGTTACTGTACAATATCAGTCCATATTTTGCTTTCTGCTGTATTCATTTGATGATCATAAACCGTATTCATTCTCTTAGCTATCTGTCTCTGTTTTTTCAGAAAACATTCCGCAAGGAGTCTCAGGATTCAAAGGTTAGATGCCTACCTGTACAGTCTATCACATTAAATCTTATTGCTGACATGTTTTCCAGAAAGTGAGACATTCAAGTTTTGCATTCATTAGACTAAAGCTCAAGTCGTGATGAATTGTGCAAGTCCAATAGCATCTTAAAATCAGTGTCCTACCTGAGGTTTGTGTCCTTGGGCTTGGAAGCAATTGATGACTCTGGATGCTGAGAACCACTTAAACCCATCGTAAAATGACTCAGACAGCTTAGAATCATATTAGCAATTTAAGAAAATAAACAGAGGAAAAGACAGTTTTAGTGGTAGCCTTATTGTCCTCACTCTAACCAGGAGGAATGAGCTTAGTATGAATGCTGCTACAACATTCTTGTGGAAAATTATCTATAATATGTTTACTTGTTTGAAATTCATTTTTTTAATCTGTTGTTTAATATTTGTAAATATAAAAAATATTTCAGGTTGATATGCTCTTGCCTTAGTATATGATTTTGAAGTTTCTGTGCTATTAGCTGGAGGTATACTACACTTAGACTTCCTTTTTTATTTTCTAAAAAATAAAAGCAAATAGATACAAAGGTACAAAAGGATTGCTTCTCATGGTGATCTCTTGATTTGAAATTGTAAGAGCATACTAAGTCTGTTGTTCAAGCTTATCCATTTTGTTTTGTAGACCGTAGACTGCCCAGACTCCACTTTGAGCCTGTTTAGAAAGATAGAACCTTGCTAAGCCTGGCCAATTCTGAAATTAGGACTGATAAGACATTATCAGGTCAAGAAACACCCCTAATCTTGAACCATCGAGCAAAGCAGGCCCTGTTATTTACAGTGCACACAAGCTGGTTGGCCTCTTATTGTTCATGCGGGAAAAATTAAATATAATTACTTATTGTTATTATTACTATCTTTTGAGATCTTTTCTTGAATAATAAGTAATATGCCAAATGTTTGCTTGTGTTTGCCTGATGCAGGAAGTACAACCTCTGGATGTAACTGAGCTTTTGGCATATTTAGTCAGGCAATCTGAGCCTTTCTTGGATCAAATTGGTGTTAGAAAAGGTAAGCAACTTGAGTTTTATTTATTTTAGTCTGAACTTCCACTTTAGGTGCAAAGGCATTATTATATGCATGCTTACTCTCTTGTGAATGTAATATTTTTGCCAATACTGCTACATTAGCTGGACTATCGTTCTAATGTGTATCTGAAGAGATCTTTATATTCTGGTAGTGGGAATGATCGTAACTCATTTCATGCTCTTATGTGTGGAAAATTTATGAAGTGGTATCGTTTTTCTGATGGTAATGAAAATCAAAAGGAGGCTCTTAATTGAAAAATCCTCATCGGATTAAGATTTTTCATACCAATGTTATTATTTGACTTAGTTGGATAAAATAGGATGTTGTTATGGATACAATTTTGATATGATGAGTCTGATTTGAGTGCATTGTGGATGCTAAATTATAATTCTTGATGCTTAAAAAGTTGGGAATGTTGTCTTGCGTGAAAAAAATTGAGTAATAGGTTCCAGGTCCATATTTTTGTTGGAGGGTAGAATTTCTGGGAGGGAAGTAATGAATGGAAGGGGTGGATTGAGTTCCCTCTGAAGTTTTTCTTAAAAATACACCAGGTCAGGTTATGATTTTTATACTTGTGTTGGTGTTTTCACAATTATGGGAAAATTGAACCCCTGCCTCATGCCCTCTCATAATTCTCTCTGTGATGTGTATTCACTACTGGGAACACCAGATATGGAAGGTTACATCATCAATTTGCATCTCTTGAAGAAAAAATGCTTCTAAATCCATTTGTAAATGGTGACTGCTGAAAACAACTACTGTTATAAATGTTGTTGATATTATCTTCCTTTGGAAACTGATATAGTATCACATCTTTCAAATATTTGTTGCTGTGATATTGATACCTTTCATCTATCTGGAAACACATGCTTACTGTATTTTAGTTGACCTGTATACAGTTTGAGTTTTGTAGTGTTCTTTTTGTGATTCAGATGTTTGTGACAAGATAGTGGGGGGCTTATGCAGAAAACACAAGAACCAGTTTTTGTTGCCCTCATTGTCTTCAGGAAAATCCACCCTCCTTGATGAGAATGCAAATGATGAACTGGATTTAAGAATAGCGAGTGTACTTCAAAGCACAGGGCATTGTTATGATGGAGGCTTTTGGACTGACTTATCAAAGCATCACCCATCTGATGGGAAGAGGCATGTTGCCATTGTCACAACTGCTAGCCTTCCATGGATGACTGGAACAGCTGTTAATCCACTTTTTCGAGCAGCATATTTAGCAAAGTCTGAAAGGCAAAATGTGACCCTGCTGGTTCCATGGCTTTGTAAATCCGAACAAGAACTAGTTTATCCCAATAATCTCACTTTTACTTCACCAGAAGAGCAGGAGAATTATATACGTAACTGGCTCGAGGAAAGGGTTGGCTTTAAAGCTGATTTTAAGATCTCCTTTTATCCAGGAAAGGTAGCTGATTGATAATCAAAACATGCATCATTTTGTTCATATTATCAAAGAATAAAACACAATGACATTTTTCTTCTCGTTATTCTGTAGTTCTCAAAAGAAAGGAGAAGCATAATACCTGCTGGGGATACCTCCCAGTTCGTTCCGTCAAAGGATGCTGACATTGCCATACTGGAAGAACCAGAACACCTGAATTGGTATCACCACGGAAAGCGCTGGACTGATAAGTTCAATCATGTTGTTGGAGTTGTGCACACAAATTATCTAGAATACATCAAGAGGGAGAAGAATGGGGCTCTCCAAGCTTTCCTTGTCAAACACATAAACAACTTGGTCACAAGAGCATACTGCCACAAGGTAAATTGACTAATTTCTTGGATTTGCTGATCATTAGATATTAAAGGTGGATTCACTATTTTTTTTCTGCTATTGTAGTCAACCATATAATGAGCTGACTTTTGGAATGTTTATCCTATCACTTGGATTAAATTGTTTCATGTTCACCTTTTCAGGTTCTTCGCCTTTCTGCTGCCACCCAGGATTTACCGAAGTCTGTTATTTGCAATGTTCATGGTGTGAATCCAAAATTTTTGAAAATTGGGGAAAAAGTTGCAGCTGAAAGGGAACTTGGGCAGCAAGCCTTCTCAAAAGGAGCATATTTCTTAGGCAAGATGGTATGGGCCAAGGGATATAAGGAATTGATAGATTTGCTGGCAAAACACAAGAATGAGCTGGATGGCTTCAAATTAGATGTATTCGGAAACGGAGAGGATGCAAATGAAGTTCAGAATACAGTGAAAAGATTGGATTTGAATCTCAACTTTCTTAAGGGAAGAGACCATGCTGATGATTCTCTTCATGGGTAAGGATTTGATAGAAGCTGTCTTCTGGTTTTTATCATATAATGCAAACTCTGAATTGGAATTTGGAAGTAAGGAGAGTATCTAGATGATCTCTTCAATTTTTAATGAATAACTCAAGAAATATAACTGCCACAAAAAGCCCTCCTGTGTGATGATCAGGTAGAGCTTCTTTTCTGAGCTAGCCTACTGAAAACTTTCCTGCTGTGCGATCAGTAATAACTCCATCAAAAAATGAAGCATGTCTTTGTGCCTGCTTAAACTATTTGTGCTTTTTTGTTAAACATTCCTCTTTTCTTGAAGAGACTGAGTTTTCGTAAATATTCACCATCTGTAGTCTTTTAACATTTCTTTCTCTTCTTGAAGGTACAAAGTTTTCATAAATCCTAGTATCAGTGATGTGCTCTGCACAGCCACTGCTGAGGCACTTGCAATGGGAAAGTTTGTTGTATGTGCCGACCACCCATCTAATGAGTACTTCAGGTCATTTCCCAACTGTTTGACATACAAGACATCTGAGGACTTTGTTGCAAGAGTTAAGGAAGCATTAGCAAATGAACCTCAGCCTCTTACTCCTGACCAAAGATACAACCTCTCATGGGAGGCTGCCACGCAGAGATTTATGCAGTATTCGGAGCTTGATAAAATCTTGGATTCTGAAAACGATGTTGTAAATTTGAGCAAAAGTAATGGAAAGAGCATCTCAAAAGCAGTTTCAATGCCTAACCTGTCTGAGATGGTTGATGGAGGGTTGGCGTTTGCTCACTACTGCCTCACGGGGAACGAGTTTCTTAGACTCTGTACCGGAGCGATACCTGGGACACGGGACTATGACAAACAGCATTGTAAAGACCTCCATCTCTTGCCTCCTCAAGTAGAGAATCCCATCTATGGGTGGTAAGTAGATAATACTGTTGGTATCTCAAATCTCCTGTATAATATTCACACAATGTATGTATGTAGGAACCGTTAAACTTGCTAGTATAAAGGATTTTTTCATTCATTATTGATGTATTTATGCCCGAAGCATACTTATTTCCACAGCCACCTCCAAATTTTGTTTTTACTTGTCAATAGATTAAAGTAGATGACAAAAAATATTTTAATTCAGAGAGCAAGTAAACTGCGATTTCATGCAAGAAGGCATCAATGACAAATCTGACTTGAGTTGGAAGTACATTTGTGGGCTATTCTGCTGCTTAATTTCTCACGTTTCTTTTGCTTATTTTGATAATCCACTTCGTATAATTCATGTCCCTATTATAGGAATTAGCTATTGGATATTCTTTTAAAGATCAGCTAGCTAAACTTTTTTGTAACCATTACCTAGGCACTGCTTTTTTGTTTTGAATGTTGCTCCAGAAGCATTTTTGTTGTTGCTAGGTTTGTTGATGTTTATTGCTCATCTCACAAAAAAGGTGGCGTCATGGGTGGCTGGCGATCTTAAACTTTCCATGAGAATCGACATTGATGATTTGGTTTTCTGAAAAGGGTTAAATGGTTGAGAAAATATCCTGATGAAAATCCAGTTTATTCATTGTAAGATGAAGGGAAAGTTAGCTTACGATTAATTGAACTCATCAGGATATTTTTGTTGAAAAAGAAAACAGAAGTTACCTTCATAGCCGTGAACTAAACTTTCGAACACTTTGATATAAAAAGTAAATATTGAGGATAATTTAACACCGCTACAATTTCCGTTGTCATCTCGTAGGTTTACATAAGGTAGTGTCTACTTCAGCTGATTCAAACTGAATTCGCTTGTCTAATGTATGGACTCTCAAGGCTGATTGATATAAACCCTCTCTCCATCTTCACTTCTACCGCCATCTGTGTCTCTCTCTCTCTTGCAGCATTGACAACCGTCTCTCTCTCTCTTGGATCGTCAACAACCAGCTCTCTTTCTCCTCCAACCAGCTCCCAGCGAGCACCAACATCACCCCCTCTGCACTAGAGACTTTTTCTCCATGCCAAAAGCTCCATCGTAACCCCCGGCAGCAACACCAAGCTCCGGCAACGAAGGCAGCAACAACAACAGCGCAAACCAGCCTAACTTTAGGCGCTCCTCTCAGCTACCACAGGCCACCATTTTTTACACCACCACCACAAGGAGAACCACCTCTACCCCGTGGTAGTGGCAGGTGAGCCTCTCGTCATTGTCGATCAACCTTCTTGTTACTATTCACACTATGTGAACAGTGCACTAGTTTGTATTATTTTTCCCCTTTTTCTCTACTTTGGCTTTGGGCTGGACCTGTTCTCGGCGACAACCCAAGTCTAGTAGAGTTGGGCCTTTTGCCCACCTTGGCTGAATCGACCCATTTACTTGGGTCGATCTAATCCGATTTTTTTTTTAAATATAAAATCTCGTTTAAAAAGAAAGCAAAAAATATTTTGTTTTCGTGCATACGACCGAATTCCAAGGTTTTCCAAGCATATGTTTTGTAAAAAAAATATATGTTGCATGATTCATATATTTTGAACAAAAATTGAATATTGTAACCAGTTTATGATTATCCGTTGGAATTTGGCCAAAATATCAAAAGAAATTAATAATTATTTTGTTTTAGTTATCGGGGTGTAAAATTACATTGTAAAGTACACCCGTGAATAGTAAAAAAAAAGTTTTTTTTTATGCAGTGTAAATATTTCTACACTTTAGAATGGTTAGGTTTTCAACTTCCAATGAATTAGAGTCTCTGTCACAAAGATAGATCTACTTCAAGCCTTAGAAAATACTAACGAATAAAAAATTACTTAGAAAAAACAATCAAACAACAATATAGCTTGCTTTAGGTAGGGTGCACTAGGGGTGATGCGCCTTCCCCTTGCACAACAAGTCTCCTTACCTAAACTCTTGCAGACCAATAGGTTTTCTAGTGACCTTAATACTAGGTGGTGACTCCTAAGATTTATAGTCGTAATTTTACGACTATAAAAGACATTCATTTCACTATGCGTCATTCCCCATCTAGGGATAGCGGGGTGCGAAATGAGAAAAAAACTTTTAAAATATAGAAATAATTTCAAACTGAATTCGCTTGTCTAATGTATGGACTCTCAAGGCTGATTGATATAAACCCTCTCTCCATCTTCACTTCTACCGCCATCTGTGTCTCTCTCTCTCTTGCAGCATTGACAACCGTCTCTCTCTCTCTTGGATCGTCAACAACCAGCTCTCTCTCCTCCAACCAGCTCCCAGCGAGCACCAACATCACCCCCTCTGCACTAGAGACTTTTTCTCCATGCCAAAAGCTCCATCGTAACCCCCGGCAGCAACACCAAGCTCCGACAACGAAGGCAGCAACAACAACAAGCGCAAACCCGACCCTTAACTTTAGGCGCTCATCTCAGCTACCACGAGGCCACCATTTTTTTACACCACCACCACAAGGGAGAACCACCTCTACCCCCGTGGTAGTGGCGGGTGAGCCTCTCGTCATTGTCGATCAACCTTCTTGTTACTATTTGCACTATGTGAACAGTGCACTAGTTTGTATTATTTTTCCCCTTTTTCTCTACTTTGGCTTTGGGCTGGACCTGTTCTCGGCGACAACCCAAGTCTAGTAGAGTTGGGCCTTTTGCCCACCTTGGCTGAATCGACCCATTTACTTGGGTCGATCTAATCCGATTTTTTTTTAAGTATAAAATCTCGTTTAAAAAGAAAGCAAAAAATATTTTGTTTTCGTGCATACGACCGAATTCCAAGGTTTTCCAAGCATATGTTTTGTAAAAAAAATATATGTTGCATGATTCATATATTTTGAACAAAAATTGAATATTGTAACTAGTTTATGATTATCCGTTGGAATTTGGCCAAAATATCAAAAGAAATTAATAATTATTTTGTTTTAGTTATCGGGGTGTAAAATTACATTGTAAAGTACACCCGTGAATAGTAAAAAAAAAAGGTTTTTTTTATGTAGTGTAAATATTTCTACACTTTAGAATGGTTAGGTTTTCAACTTCCAATGAATTAGAGTCTCTGTCACGAAGATAGATCTACTTCAAGCCTTAGAAAATACTAACGAATAAAAAATTACTTAGAAAAAACAATCAAACAACAATATAGCTTGCTTTAGGTAGGGTGCACTAGGGGTGATGCGCCTTCCCCTTGCACAACAAGTCTCCTTACCTAAACTCTTGCGGGACCAATAGGTTTTCTAGTGACCTTAATACTAGGTGGTGACTCTAAGATTTATAGTCGTAATTTTACGACTATAAAAAGACATTCATTTCACTATGCGTCATTCCCCATCTAGGGATAGCGAGGGTGCGAAATGAGAAAAAAAACTTTTAAAATATAGAAATAATTTCAAACTGAATTCGCTTGTCTAATGTATGGACTCTCAAGGCTGATTGATATAAACCCTCTCTCCATCTTCACTTCTACCGCCATCTGTGTCTCTCTCTCTCTTGCAGCATTGACAACCGTCTCTCTCTCTCTTGGATCGTCAACAACCAGCTCTCTCTCCTCCAACCAGCTCCCAGCGAGCACCAACATCACACCCTCTGCACTAGAGACTTTTTCTCCATGCCAAAAGCTCCATCGTAACCCCCGGCAGCAACACCAAGCTCCGACAACGAAGGCAGCAACAACAACAGCGCAAACCAGCCTAACTTTAGGCGCTCATCTCAGCTACCACAGGCCACCATTTTTTACACCACCACCACAAGGAGAACCACCTCTACCCCGTGGTAGTGGCAGGTGAGCCTCTCGTCATTGTCGATCAACCTTCTTGTTACTATTCGCACTATGTGAACAGTGCACTAGTTTGTATTATTTTTTCCCCTTTTTCTCTACTTTGGCTTTGGGGTCTGGACTCGTTCTCGGCGACAACCCAAGTCTAGTAGAGTTGGGCCCTTTTGCCCACCTTAGCTGAATCGACCCATTTACTTGGGTCGATCTAATCCGATTTTTTTTAAGTATAAAATCTCGTTTAAAAAGAAAGCAAAAAAATATTTTGTTTTTCGTGCATACGACCGAATTCCAAGGTTTTCCAAGCATATGTTTTGTAAAAAAAATATATGTTGCATGATTCATATATTTTGAACAAAAATTGAATATTGTAACTAGTTTATGATTATCCGTTGGAATTTGGCCAAAATATCAAAAAGAAATTAATAATTATTTTGTTTTAGTTATCGGGGTGTAAAATTACATTGTAAAGTACACCCGTGAATAGTAAAAAAAAAGTTTTTTTTATGTAGTGTAAATATTTCTACACTTTAGAATGGTTAGGTTTTCAACTTCCAATGAATTAGAGTCTCCGTCACGAAGATAGATCTACTTCAAGCCTTAGAAAATACTAACGAATAAAAAATTACTTAGAAAAAACAATCAAACAACAATATAGCTTGCTTTAGGTAGGGTGCACTAGGGGGTGATGCGCCTTCCCCCTTGCACAACAAGTCTCCTTACCTAAACTCTTGCAGACCAATAGGTTTTCTAGTGACCTTAATACTAGGTGGTGACTCCTAAGATTTATAGTCGTAATTTTACGACTATAAAAGACATTCATTTCACTATGCGTCATTCCCCATCTAGGGATAGCGGGGTGCGAAATGAGAAAAAAACTTTTAAAATATAGAAATAATTTCAAACTGAATTCGCTTGTCTAATGTATGGACTCTCAAGGCTGATTGATATAAACCCTCTCTCCATCTTCACTTCTACCGCCATCTGTGTCTCTCTCTCTCTTGCAGCATTGACAACCGTCTCTCTCTCTCTTGGATCGTCAACAACCAACTCTCTTTCTCCTCCAACCCGGCTCCCCAGCGAGCACCAACATCACCCCCCTCCGCACTAGAGACTTTTTTCTCCATGCCAAAAGCTCCATCGTAACCCCCAGGCAGCAACACCAAGCTCAGACAACGAAGGCGAGCAACAACAACGAGCGCAAACCCAGCCTAACTTTAGGGCGCTCCTCTCGACTACCACAGGTCACCATTTTTTACACCACCACCACAAGGAGAACCACCTCTACCCCGTGGTAGTGGCAGGTGAGCCTCTCGTCATTGTCGATCAACCTTCTTGTTACTATTCACACTATGTGAACAGTGCACTAGTTTGTATTATTTTTCCCCTTTTTCTCTACTTTGGCTTTGGGCTGGACCTGTTCTCGGCGACAACCCAAGTCTAGTAGAGTTGGGCCTTTTGCCCACCTTGGCTGAATCGACCCATTTACTTGGGTCAATCTAATCCGATTTTTTTTTTAAATATAAAATCTCGTTTAAAAAGAAAGCAAAAAATATTTTGTTTTCGTGCATACGACCGAATTCCAAGGTTTTCCAAGCATATGTTTTGTAAAAAAAATATATGTTGCATGATTCATATATTTTGAACAAAAATTGAATATTGTAACCAGTTTATGATTATCCGTTGGAATTTGGCCAAAATATCAAAAGAAATTAATAATTATTTTGTTTTAGTTATCGGGGTGTAAAATTACATTGTAAAGTACACCCGTGAATAGTAAAAAAAAAGTTTTTTTTTATGTAGTGTAAATATTTCTACACTTTAGAATGGTTAGGTTTTCAACTTCCAATGAATTAGAGTCTCCGTCACGAAGATAGATCTACTTCAAGCCTTAGAAAATACTAACGAATAAAAAATTACTTAGAAAAAACAATCAAACAACAATATAGCTTGCTTTAGGTAGGGTGCACTAGGGGTGATGCGCCTTCCCCTTGCACAACAAGTCTCCTTACCTAAACTCTTGCAGACCAATAGGTTTTCTAGTGACCTTAATACTAGGTGGTGACTCCTAAGATTTATAGTCGTAATTTTACGACTATAAAAGACATTCATTTCACTATGCGTCATTCCCCATCTAGGGATAGCGGGGTGCGAAATGAGAAAAAAACATCATCGCGAAAGCCTCTATAAGACTTCTCCATATAGGTACAAGAGAATCTATATTCAAGCTTAAATGTCAAAACTCTCCATACAATATCCTTTTCTCTCTCTTTATCTATCTACATTTTATTAAGAATTTTTTTTTGACTTAGATATAATCATGCTCACTCATCTTAAAACAAATCACCTAAATTCTTTATTATCTTCATACAGTTCCCTTAGGACAACACACCTAAAAAATATGCTATCTTTATCAACTCATGCATACTATAGAGGATTGACATTGAAAAATCTTAATTCACTCTCATAATTTTTACTAGTCTTCACCTTCTATATGAATCAAAACATCTCCATAAGTAAAAAAGTAAAGTCTTTAAAATCCCGTAAAATTTCAAAGGCATGAGGAGAAAACTAATAGGGAAAGATAAATAAGCCCAATTAGGGCCAATAAGGAGAGAAGAAGAAAGAAAGAGAAGATAAAGAATATAGAGGCCTAATCAGGTCTAATTAGGTTCATCTCAGCCTCAAATCCAACTAAAAAAATCAAACATATTTAATAGTCATGGAAAAGCCCATAATCATTTGAAGATGTTTTAGACTATGATGAATTTTGTATTAAATAATGTTTTAGAAGCTCCTTATAAGTTATTTAAAGCTTCTTCGAGCTAGCTTTTCAAAAATGCATAAACCTAGTTTTTTGGTTATTCTAAAACCCCAAATTAGTGGCGAAAAGATATTTGGTTAATCTGATTTAAAGAATCCATAAAATAATGGGAAAACTTGCAGACAATATTACTTAATATTCTATCTACAATATTCTAACAATAGAATTTACATGATTCCAAACAAAAACTAAATATTTGTAAAACCAAAGTTTTGGAATGTGTGTTTGTATTAGACTTATGAGCAGTGCTATGATATAATAAAGTTTTCAAGGAAAACCTAGAGTTAAAATCTATAAAAATGTAAAAATATTAATTCAAAGTCCTAGATTGTATATTAATAGTACATATGTGTGTTTGATTCATGAGTGCTTTAGATAAATCAACCTCTATCAAAAGTCTCATATAAATAACCATATTTCTTACTCGTATAGGTGATCTCTAACACTTATTTCATCATAGAAATAAGGAGGAAATAATAATTTCCTAGTACTAATGAGAATGTCATATGACTTAGTTTCCTATTTAAACGTATATTTTAGGATCTTCAATCAACTAGGTATGTTTATCATCATTACACTTTTTCATATTTTAAAGGTATTAAGTTCATTATCCTAATTAAATTATGCACAAGCTCTCTCGTTAAATCTTTGGTTAGTACATCTATAATATTTCTATTAAACTTCACATAGTTAATAGAAATAATTCCATTTGAGAGCATGTTTTTAATGGTATTATATTTATGATGTATATGTCTAGATTTTCTATTATACATAATACTTTGTGACTTTCCAATTGGTTACTAACTATCATAATGGACACAAATAGCTAACATTGGTTTTGACCAATATGGCTCTAAATTTTTTTGAATTCATTTGGTTTCCTCTCCAATTTTATCAAAACCAATGAACATTGATTTCATCATATATCTAATGATACATGTTTGTTTAAGGGATTCTCATAATATAATTGCTCCAACAAATATAAATACATATCCACTTGTGGACTTTGAGTCTTTAGTGTTAGATATCCAATTAGCATAACTATAAATGAGATATCTCATCAAAATATCTAAAACAATTAAGAAATAATTTGAAAAAAAACTTTTAAAATATAAAAACAAGCCACTTAGTACAATTGTCGTTTCTTTTGTGGAAAGAGAGTCTGTTGAAGAATCAAGGGGTTTGACTAGCCAAATTAAAGGTGATGTAATTATTATATAAAAAAACTCTTAATAGAGAATTGATTTAATGTAATCCATGAGACAATACAATTTGGATTATTCATATATATCCTCAATTTGAAATTTATTTTATATTTGGTCATCAATATTTTTGCTACTATTTGTTTTTATTTTAATGCTTTTCAAAGTCTACTATTTTTTTCAATTTAATCTATAGGCATTTTATTTATTTTCATTGTTCTTTTTTCTTCTCTGTTTGATTTTGAAAAAAAAAATTGTCATTATTTTATTTTATTTTGTATCCAATTTTTGTCCTCATTTCTTATTGTTATTTTAATCCTTTTTTTCATTTATTTTGTTTTTCAATTTAATTTCTTATTGTACAATATTTGTTCTTCATTATTGATAGTTATTTGTTTTTATTTTTTTATAACTGAGAATTCTACTTTGTTTTTTTCTTATCTACCTTTTACGGGGTAATTCTAATCTCATGACTCAGGCCACCGTTTTTGAAGTTTGGTCTAGTTTAAGTTTTTTGAAAAATGATTTTTTTTTTTATCATTCAGTCATGAGTTATTGAGTCTTGAGCTTCATAATTTATTTAGCCTTCCTTTTGTTTCATATCCTCAGTCATGAGTTAGTCATATTAACTCGAGTCAATTTTGTTTTTTCAACTTTTTTAAGAATTTATTTTTAATTTTATCATTTAACATAAAATTATTAACCCTCAAGCCTTATGATTTTTTTCACTTACCTTTTTGTGGGGTTATACTTGGTGTGGGTTAGTTTAACATATGTAGACTCAAGCTTTTTTATCATATTTTTTGTATGTTTTTTTTTAATTTTAATTTTTTAATCTAGATCTTATACGATGCTTTGCAAGTTAATAGAGGTAACTCAGGTTAACTCAAATTTGTTTCTAACATCGTTTTTTAAAACTGATATTTTATATCATTTGATATTAATTATTGAATCTTGTTTTTTCAAAGTTATCCTGATTTTATATGATAAATTATATGTTAATTAAGTTATTATCATCAAAACATCCTTTTATATGTTATTTCTTTTAACTCAATCAGCTATATATCTCGTATCACCAGTCTAAAGCTTGTCATTCTATGCCGTTGTTAGAAATTAACTGAAATATTCTTGACCACACTATGATGCCTGCTTATATGCATCAGTCAAGATATCTTGTTGAGATCATAGTTGTTCCGTTCAATAAACCGAGATAAAATGACGTCGTTTTCGTCTCGGTTTTAATTCCGGTCCAATCCGGAAATTCCGGCCAAATTCTGGCCGGAACGCCTCGGTTCCGTTTCGGGCGTGCCGTTCCGGATTCAAAATCTATTTTTTTTTTATTTTTTTAAAAATATTTTTGACATCTATACATCAAAATAATTTAAAAACACCAAAATATTTTAAATAAAAAAGAATTCAAATTTTAACTATGCTTTTTAAATTAATATTTTATTTTTTTTCATATATATATAATTAATTATATATGAACCGGTAGGACACCGAAACGGCACGCCGGAACGCTTCGAAACCGGAACGTTCCGTTCCAATTGAAAAATTAGAACGACGACCGGAACGGCCATCGGAACAGTATTGACAACTATGGTTGAGATTGCTTGGCCAAACTGAGTTAGTCTTGCTCCGATGGTAGTAGTACTTTTTTCGCCTGCAACTTTTTTCATCTCCTTGTTATTTTATATTTATTTTCCTTTTTGAACCACATAAATTAGATAAACAAGGAAATCAAATTAACAAACTAACCAACGGTTTGTTGCTGCTTTATACCCAGATTGACATTGTGTTTGAAATGTGTTTTTAAAAAAAAAACATTTTTTTTGTGTTTTTAAATTATTTTCATGTAATGATATCAAAAATAAATTTAAAAAAAATATTATTTTAATATAATTCTGAACAAAAAACACTTTAAAAAATAACATCAACAACAATATTAAATAGACAGTTAAAATCCTAACAAGAAATCTAGACCATAAGTTTTAATTTATTTGATATCTTACAAAAAAAGAAAAAAAAATCCTTTTTACTTTAAATCATAAAATCAAAAGTTGTTTTCCATAAATAACTTATAATAAAATTAAGTTAAAATTTAGAAGCACTTTGATAAAAACTCAAAACAACTTTTTTAATAGAATAGATGTCATTTAAGTTAAAAATTGAAAATCTAACTCTTAACTTCATGAAAACTTTGTTTTAATTTAGTAGCAGACTTTTAATTTAAATAAAAAGTTTATTCTAACCAAACATTTTTAGATTATGTATTAGCGTAATCATATATTAAGTGTTGTTTTTGGTATTAACATTTCCTCGTAATATTTGTGTTTCTCTAATGTATTAAAAGCACATTAACATATACACAAACAAACTTTATGCATATTTAGTTTATGATTTATGATAATATATAATGAAATTAAATAATGTTGCATATGCTTCTTCTTTATTATGATTATCACTTTTATCGAATTATCTGTAAATTTAGTATGTACTTCATGATGTTGTTTTTAGAGCTAGTTTGATATTATGATAGTAGTTATTTTTACAAAGTGTTTTTTTTTAAATACATTAAATTAATATAATTTTTATTATTTATAATCTATTTTTGACAACAAGACATCTAAATAATGTAAAATCTCTTGTTGTTAACTTGGTTGAGCTTCCAAATTTAAGGCCCAGTTTGGTAATGGTTTTTAAAAGTATTTTTAAAAATAATATTTTTTATTTGAAATAAATATTTTTTATTTTTTATATTATTTTTATATATTGATGTTAAAAATAATTTTTAAAAATAAATAAAAAAATATTTTTTAAATCATAAATTGTAGCCAGCATTTGATGAGCTGAGAGATTTCCACACATTGGTCAGTTGAAATATATTTTTTAAAAAATTTAACATTTTCACAATAAAAAATAATTCTTGTCATAAAAAAAAAAACTTACTCCACGGAAATATTGAAATAAGAAAATCTTGATCTGCATCCGTGATAAAGGCCCTGCCTACAACAATGGGAGCAATCAATATTTGATGGGCCAAGATAGAGATATCAATTTACAACAAATAACTAAAAGCCCATGTCAATGGCTACTTCCAGATTTAATTGATGTCGTACGACCACAAGACAGGGTCGGAAAGTTAATTTTATATTTCTTAAATGTATATTGAAGAAAAAAAATATAATTTTTCAAAAGAAAACATGAAACGTCAAAATAAATATTTATTAAAAAATTAATTATTTTTCAGCATGTGTACGAATATTTTACTTACAAACTTTGCTTTATATATATATATATATATATATATATGAGGCATTATTTTTATTATATTATGAGGAAAAACATTTAATACGTGTTTTTTTAAACTAGAAAAGGTTTTTTTTTTCTCTATTGAATATAAAAATAAACCTGAAAAATTTAGGAATTAAACATGCTACAGTTCCTTAAATATCAATAATATTAGATATAGTTATAAGAAATTTTATATTATTATTATTGTAATTTATGAAGAAAGAAAAAGAAAATTGTTAAAAGTAAAAAAGATATATACTTTTTCATGGCTAGTTTTAGGCTTGAATATATGGACTTAATTGTCGAAGCTATGTATTTCTTGTAAAATTACTCTTATGTTCAATTAGGGGATCCTCTGATGATTAATTTGGTCAATAAAGAGAAAAATAGATAGAATCATATAAGAAATACAAAGAAATTTAATAAAACTATAAAAAAGATGTGTTCTTCCACCTATGACCATCGAAGATAACATGGTTTATCAGACAATAAATATAGAGCAGTAGTTGAATAATCTACATGATAAAAAGTTAGGGTAAGAAAATTACATCACCAATGTTTATCTATTTTCTTGACTAATAAAAATAGCAAATGCTATGCATATAAGCAATAAAAATGAAATGGTCATATGGGTAGTTAAGATCAAATTCTTTCCACCAATATATGATATAATTTAAAGGCTTTCATAGGTAAAAACTATAATAAGATATTATTTTCTATGAGAACTCTCATGACCTAAGATCTACGAGGGGTATCCCTAAATAAATTGGTTAAGGTCAACAACTATATCCATTCAGGCATGGTAAAAGCCATGAAAAATATTATATCTATTTAAAGTTTTTTAGCGATGTCATTTCCGAAGGATTAAAATAAAACCAAGTTAATTTCATTTTAATTACTCATTTTCTAAGATTCTTTTCACTATGAACAACATGGAAACTCAAGAAAAAAGAAGTTAATAACCTCCCTAACACTGCAACATCAACTCCCACATAGATCACCGGATAAATGTATAGAGAATAAAAGCATTAGCTGAAATAGTTTTGACCACTCAAGAATAACTTTGAGCCATTCTCTAGTTATTATATACCAGGCACTCATAACATGATCCACGCGTAATAAAATGACATGTAGAGAAATTAATAGGAATACCATCGCATTTCTACCATGCTATAAAACCACCAGCTTGTTAAACTTCCTTAGACAAGGTCCTTCGAATATGATCTTTATAAATCAAAAGGCAAAGCAATAGCAAACCATGGCCATAACCATAAGAATCACCATCGCCACAACTTCCCTTTAATATATTAATCAATCAACCATAAGCAAAAACAAGTGATAAAATTAAAGAGAAAAAATATTTTGATCACTAGATAGGATATTTCTTGTAATGTTATAAAGTATATGAAGTATTAAATACTTATCCCCCTAAGAGCTTTGCCACCATGAAGATGAGTCTGAACAATTACGATAGACTCACGAACATTATAAAGCAAGTAGAAATGTTAGAAGTAGTTTTGAGTTGGTCATATAAAACAATAACGCTATATGTAAAATCTTTCCCATCATATTTCAAGAATTTATACGATCTTATTACTATAGTTAGGACTTGTTTACATTATAAGCTTATTCGACTTGTTTAGTAAGATTATTGTATATTTTTGCACAAGTGTAACTCCTAAAAAAAGGTTTAGATAAGCTATTTTCCATCTCTAAATAAGAAAGTGAAAGAATCAAGACTTATATAAAGAGATTTATTAATAAGATGTTTAAGGTACACGGTTTGCTTGATTTTATCACGTGGAGGCTTTAATTAATGAACTGAAAGAAATTATATTCTTTTATAAATAAGAATTCTCTTTGAAGTAAAGGCAGCCATAAAAGTCTAAATTAGTGTAAAAGAAGTAACTGTAAATGTATAAAAAAATAATTCTTGCTTCATAAACGTAGAGAGGAATTTCGAAAGCACAAACACCCTTTGGTAGCTTTTAAAAATTTAAAGTAACCATAAAGTTTAGTATGAAAGGGGGCTAGTATATTTAAAATTGATAAATATTTCTTTGAAAAGCATAGGACAAAAATACTAACAACTATTAATGAAAAAGACTTTGTTTAATACCTATTTCAAATAAAAGAAGACATTAATAAGTGCAATCTTAAGTTCTTTATTATAATGATAGAGAACACGATACATAGGACTATTATGCTCTTTATAAGAAAGATAAAAAGACTTATTGCTAAGGGATATGTATATTAATTCATTACAAAAGGGGCAAAATATGAGAAGCGTGGAGAATATGGAGCATAAGGTATTATTAGAGACTAATATAATTATAGGAGGAATCATTTGCGATAGGATATTCCAATACAAGTTAATAAAGCTTATGGAAATAAAGTGTTGTTCTTTTCATGAATCAAAAACTACTAGCATAAGCCTATCATTTTGACTCTATAATATTCAAATGGAGTGGCTTTTCCCCCACAAGGATACATTTGTGATTATAACAATCAACTTTAATCGTAATGTGTCAAGGTATTAATTGATGATGAAAGTGTTATGCTAATATTCTCTCTAAATATATAATAATAATAATAATAATAATAATAGGTGTTAATCTATCTAAGTTGAAGTTAATAGAGAACACGATACACTAATGTAGACCTTTTTAAATTGGAATATAAATAAAAGGTGCGCTAATAAAAAGTGTATTAGACCTACCAATTATCATTGGTATTTATCCCAAGTGTTGCTCTCTACAATACTTTTTATGTTAATTAAAATTAATTTGGATAACCATATCATACTTGGATGACCTCTCCTCTTCAAGATAAATGTGATGATTAGTACCAAGTATCTAGTATTAAAGCTCCTAATGGGAAAAAAAATAATTATGACTAATAGAGAGAATCAAGTAGTTTCTAGGAGATTCACCTCCACATACTTAAAAAAATATATATGTTTTTGGCATACGAATAAGCATTACTTAAAAAACAATATTGAAATGTAAACATAAGCCATTAAATATTTTTAAAAAAAAATTATCTTCATCCACAGGAAAGTGTTATCACCAAAATTGGGTCTACTTTGGACCCAAAGATGTCTTTTCATCATTTAAATGTCTATCAATCAATCTCTCCAATTTGATAGAAAATAATAATGGAGAATGATAAAGGTCATCTTAAATTAGATAAACAAACTATTAGAGGTTGGGTACATTCATAAGGTGATATACCCAAAATTGTTAATTAACATGGTTATGGTAAAAAGTCTAAAAAAATAATTGTGTATATGTGTGGACTTAATTTACATCAATAAAGATTATCCAAATATATTTTTCTCCTACCTAGAATAGATTGACTAGTTGACTTCACAACTAGTTTTAAATATTTGAACTTCTTTGGATGCCAATTATTATATATTATTGCCACATAAATATATATCTTGATGTTGAGGACAAAATTACATTTATCATTGGCCGATAATTTTTTTGTTATCGGGCCATACTTTTCATTCTAAAAAATATTATAACCATTTAACAGTAAATAGTGAATAAAATACTCAAAGGTCAATTAGGTAGAAACATATAGGCTTGTGTTGATGATATGCTAGTTAAAAACCTAACTTTTAAGAAACTATTTTAAGACTTGTAAAATGTCTCCTTCATTCTACATATTACCAAATTAAGTTAAACCCTTCCAAGAATACATTTTCTATAAAGAGAGAAAACATTTTAAGGTTATTATTTACCAATAAAATAATAAAATCTAATCCTAAAAAATATAGATAATTTTAGACATGACCTCTTCCTAATATATGAGAGGAATATCCAAATGCTAATAGGAAGATTTGTCACAATGAATAACTTAATCTCTCATATAAAATAATATCTCATACATTTCTTTAAAACTTCAAATGATATATCTAGTTCTGAATAACCTTTTAAAAGTTGAAGTCTAATTTTTCCTTTTTAAAAGTCTCATTTCAACCAAGGAAATAAGATGATATCTTTTTTCATCTAGTGGTGTTAAATTTGGTGGCTAGTATAATGTTGATACAAAAAAGAAGAAAGATGTGGAAGCTAGTATATTATACTAGTAGGGCTCTTTAAGACATAAAAAACAACCATTTGAAAATTATGAAAATATTTCTTATCTTGGTTAGTGTTGCGAGAAAAGTGAAACCAAATGAACATACTGTAAAGACCATCTGAGAATAACTTAGTGTTAATAGAGAAGTTGTTGACACGTTGTTCTCTGCTTTTTTCTTCCCTTGGTTTATCCAAAACTTGTTCATGAGGGCTCACCCCTCTCTGGTTATTTTTCTCGTGTAATATCTTATACCCTAGGAGAAATATCTCATGTAAGATGATAAAATTCTTACTTTTTCTTTTTTAATATATTTAACCATTTTCCAAAAAAAAAAAGTGAAGTCTAACTTCTAAGCACACCAAATGATTATATTTATATTGATTAACCAACTTTTTAGACAAGTTTTTTTTAAACTTGATATGTTAGGACAACTAGTCAAACAAGCTATTGAGTTGAGGGAATTTAGACTCGAATATAAACTTGGATACGTCATAAAGATAAATCTCTAATAGACTTTATTGAGAAATGCTACTTTTTATAGTATCAACAATAATAAAACAATACATAGAGATAGAATCCGAGTTGAGCTCAAATCCATAAAGATTACACATGGATAAATCATCTAACATAAATGGGAAGCGAAATTGGGATTATGCTAACGAGGATTAAGAGGTAGACCTTTGATGATAGGCTTCATTATGAATTATTTTCCTTTAACAATGTAGGATAAAAAGAAGCACTAGTAGGTGGTCTTAATTTAGTGACTCGCAACTTATAATAGGATAATATCATGAATAATTGATTGAGAGGTCCCCAAAGATTGTTTTGCAGAAGATTCAACTTCATCACCAACCCCTGATATTTTTAGCTATGTAGAATAGAAATAAATATGAATATATGATCTCCATCATCTAAAAGTGGTGAAAAAAGTAATTCTTCCAACTTTCTGGATTTTGGAGCATAGTGGGTGGGTTGATTTTCATGATTGAATATATATATATGTTTCCATGAAACATGTGACAAAGTATCTAGCTAGCTTGATTTGAATATTAATTTCATGGATGGTGTACAAAGAAAGACAATTGGGGAGAGACAGAAAGATACATAGGATGATGATGACAATGAACCGGATTATACAATAAACAAGATTGTCTATACTTTCTCAGGCACCAACTCCTCCAGCAATTAGGGACTATCCATTCTCTGATCACAGAAGCTATCCCTAAGCAAATCAACACTTATCATCACAGAATCTGAGACTCATAAAAAAAACACAAAAGCAAACAAGCAATTTTTTAATTAAAAAACGGGGTTATAACTTTAGAATAGACTATTAATTAATTAATAAAATTCGATGGTGATTGGGAGCCCCTCAGGAAATAGAGGGAGTGCGTGATCTGTCCCTTGCTACGTGCAAAAAGTTAAATGTTAGGCTTTCCATCTTTTTCATTACATAACAACGCTCCTAAGTCTTAACAAAGAGAAAACCTCTTCAACATGTCACAATTCATGTCTTTTTATTAGGACATGGCAGCCTCCCTTTACATTGTAGATTTTTTATTATGTGATGAGATAATATCTTTTGAAGAATATATTTTGTGATTTCATGTAAGAGAATAAAATCTTTATTATTTCAGGTTTTTATAAGGAATACACGATCTGATTTGAACTCGAAATATACTGTCCAGATCACAAGTTCTCTATCATTACATCATAGTGTAGATCGCAGTAACGTCAACACAAAAAAAAGTAGTTGTAGTAGCTAAAATAGTTGCATGACTGGTAAGGTAAGTTAGATTTTTTATATATATATATATATATATAATTAAGATAGATTCCTCTAATACTCGATGGGTCATCGAGCCATTGGGCGTGGAGCATACCTTATCAACTTTAATAATGGAGAAAGAAAGGTCAAAGAAAAGAATACAGGCGAGCTTGTTCTGCCTAACAAGCCACTTGCTGATTCATCTGTGGATTCAGCATGGCCACGTTTCCTATATGAAGAAGTTCGTAAACCACCTACTCAAAGCTAATCAAAACATATTTTCTAGCCATCACTGTTTCCAGATGATGCGTGAGTTTGATATTATAGTGCCTTTTGCTGTTACAATATACAAGAAAAGTCAAAAAAGCATTTATGAAGAAACTATCATTCATTCACAAAGAGTTCGATCATGAATCAATAAATAATATTAATATATGATATATATTAGTGAGCTTTGTATATTCATTCATGAAAAAATATATTTAATTAAATCTAAATCACTAATTGAATAAAAAAATATAAATCAATAGCTAAATGGACAAATTAACCACAAATTTGCCAAGTATCATTGTCTTATTTATTAGGTTTGTCGATGGACAATGGTGGATTCAATCCTCCGTTGTATATTTCTGTGTCATTTTCCATTTCGTGACGATCTCATTTCTTTGCCAAATCTAGTTAGAACCCCTTTGTCAGCTTCACTAGCGAGCTGAGGTCACCTTATGGTCTCAACAATTCCTTAATTACATACCCGTAATCAGAAAACTCATTTAATTTTTGTGTAAGAAATTTCCCTACAAAGTACAGCCCCATGGTAGAAAGTATTTAATCTCACAATATTATATATGTAAAAATTAAATTAAATGAAGAAATAAATGTAGGATTGAATTGGTCACTAGATTCATATCAGCATACAAAACAAATGATATAAATGCAACCAGTGCAATGCTTCAAACCTCCAACGACTTTTATCGTGTTATATTTATTATGGAAGAGCAATAGCAAGTGACTTTTATATATGTGTTTTTTTTCTATTAATGTGAGTGTTCGGGTAATTTGCACGTATCATGACAATTTTATAGGTTATGTAAATCTCTAGTGATTATCGTATTAATAATCACAAGATTCGAATATGAAAACCACGGGGAAGCAAACCTTTTAGTTTCAAGTTTGTACCACAGATCCAACTATAATTTTTTTTTATTAACGTAGTTGTTCATGATAACTTATGCACTTCAACTAATCCCACAAGTTTCTAAATTAACAATCATATAAACTTTCAATAATTATTATAATAGTAAATATAAAAGTTTGAACATGAAATTACAGAAAAAAAAAAAAAAAAAACTTACAAGTACAAGTTAGTACTTCTGTCCCCATACTGTGTGGTTAACTATATGTTTACTTACAATCGGGCATGTGGGTCGATTGGTAAGGGGGTCGTCCTAGCTTAACCAAGGTCTTGTATTCAAGTTTTGGGTAGAGAGAGCTTTATTACCCTTGTGGTTCCACCGGGCTCGAATCTGGATTAGTGGGAGCTGTGGCTCCGGATACTGGACGGCTTGACAAAAAAAAAAACTATATATTTGTTTGGACGGCTGGTGGCTTGGCTCCAACTCCAAGTGCGCAATGCACCAGCGAGCTTCGTGGTCCAGTCTCTGGTTATGGCCAGCAATCACATGGCCTTGCCGCGGCATAAATGCATGCTGCAGTGCACGTCCTCGCCGGTTAGACAACTTTGGATTCCTCTGGTCTCTAAACCCGCCCAGTATCACACGAGCGACTGCTGAAAAATTAACTAGCTATATAATCTTTTGCTAAAAGATACTCTTCTTAATTTTGATGTGTTTGCTTATGTTACTAAAAATTACAAGTGTTCATCTTTGCAGAGAGATGCTTTGAGCGTTAAGGACAATAGCGGATGACTCAATGCATTCCTCCAATAAATTGAATAATCATCTCACAAAGGAAGATCAAATTTAAGCTTTAGATAATAGGTTTTGGCTTTGAATTTCTCTTGGTAAAATACGATTGAATTTAGTAATTTTAAAAACAAAACTCTCAAATAAATGTTCATACTTCATACCCACATAGGTAATTTTTCATTAAAAATATTATACTATACTCCATTTTATACACAAAGATATAAAAATCATTCAGAGCACAACTCATTATATATCATCGTGCAACTAACAACTCTTTCATTCTAGGAATATGTAAGAAATAATAATTTATAAATGTTATTAATAATCATATATGATTTAGTTTTTTTGTTTAAACTTAAGTCTTTGCGATCTCCATTCAACTAAGTATAATTACCATTATTACTTTCTTTATTTTTTTAAAAAGCTTTAAATTGATTCCTCTTGATGAAACTATACATAAACTCTATCAATAAATTTTTGATCAAGAGATCCATAATATCTTCCTTTAAAATTACAAAGTCAAATGAAAATAATTATATTTGATAACATGTTTTAATGATATTATATCTACAACATATATGTCTAGACTTAATATTATACAAAATACTTTATGCCCTTCAAGTTGCAGACTAACTATCATAATGGACGTAAATGGTTGGCACTTGTTTTGTCCATTATAGAATATCATCTAACAAGTTTCAATGCCACTCAGATTTTTCTCTAGCTATGTCAAAAATAATAAACACTAGTTTCATTGTAGATCCTGCAATATAAATTTACTTAGAGGATCTCAACGACAAAACTACTCCATCAAGTGCGAAGACAAACAACTAGTGAATTTCAAACTCTTAGTGTTGAATATACAATTTACATCACTATACCCTTTTAATATCTCTATGTAACTAGTATATTATAACATATAGTCCAGGTGTACCTTAGATATATGAGTACTTTGTATATAACTATTCAATTATCCTAAGATTTTAACACCACCAATTTGTTTATTTGCTCTTCTAAATACCAAATCTAGGCTAGATTAGTGGGGGAATTAGAGCTTAAAACATACGGGAAAACACTAAAAACTATGGTGAGGAAGAGCAGTAAAATGTAGAAAAATGACGCATAAAACTCTTTTTTTATCCCTTTTTTTAAACCAAAAATAATAATAAAATTATTCTAATAATTACCATAATTAATTCCTTCCATTATCAACTTTGATTGCCATCATAAAAAAGAATTAAACATGGTAGTCCTGGTTTTAAGTAGAATGTTTTTAGTTGAAAAAACATATTTGAAAACTTTTCAAGTTATTGAAGAAACTTATCATGCTATGCTTTATGGTTCAAACATATTAATAGGATGGAAACAAATTATGTGTCAAATAATTATTTTATAAGAAATCTAAATTCAAGTCCAATAAAAGTTAGTGAAATAAAACAAATGGCTAAAACCTAGAGCACGAGCACATACATAAGTCTGAGTCTAGTCAAGTTGAACCAAGTGTGCATATATGGGGTAAACCCATAGTAATTTATTAAGGTTCATTTAGGACTTTTCAACTTCCCACCAAATGAACTACAAGAAATCTCTTTTTATCTATGTGGGATGAGTGGTCTTAAGTTTTGACAAAATATATCAAATTAGGGTTTTTTAAGATCATTTTTTCATTTATCTATAATTTTTTATGATCTTGTATATGAGCTTTTGTTGAAGAACAATTTCCAAAAAAGTTTAATATTAAAAGTGATTTGACCTTAGATATACTCATTATGAATATTTTATTAAAACAAATTCCAACAACTTTTTACATTAGAATTTGTGTCATTGTATTTTTATACATTTTTATTCACATTTATTTTTTTCCTTGCATAATTGTCTTGTGAATGGGTTGATGGATATCATATATCTTTGTTATTGGTTGATATTTTAGACCATAAAGTTTGTCTTTCAAAAAAACCTTGTGTTTATAGGTCTTGGTTTTTCTCTCATATGCCTTCAATATCGGTTGTCTCTCATCTGATACCTTTAAGGTTTAGGTCTTGGATGTTGTTGTGGGACATTTCTCCTCGCATTTTTATTAATAAATGTAAATTTAAATAAAATTTTATAAAACAAAAATATTTAGTTATTCCAATATTTTTTCTACTACAATTATTCCAATACAAGGTTTTTTTAACTTGATGTTTTTTAAAAGCAAGGTATTTCTTGTCTTTTGCATTAATATTGTTTTTTACAAATTACCTTACAATTATTTATTTTTGAATTAAGGGCTTACTTGTCCATGACTTATGTTTCTCTTTCTTAGAATATTTTTATTGCTTCTTCATTTTTGGAATTCATATGAGAAGCAATTTTTAGGTATCCTTTTAATATCAGCTCTTTATCTGTTAGACATTGTACCTTTTGATAACCACAACATATTCTTAGGAGTGCTATTTATGAGATAAATGGCTTTTTCTATTGAAAAGCTCACAAGTAGAAAAATAATTATACATGGTAGATTTATTAACATACTTGATTTTTTTTCTACACGTTTGACACTTAAACCATTTTTATATAGGCTTTTATTTTTCTCTCCTAAACATCTAAATTATCTTTACCCTCAGTAAACTTGGCTAAAATTGAAGTCAAAACTTCAACTTCTTTTCTAAGAGCATCATTTCCATTTTTCAAATTCTATAAAGATAATTTTTTTATATAATTTTTTTCTGCAACTTTGTGTTAATATATCATATTTTTCATAATTTGAAGTTGAAGTACCACATCATAATTTTTTTATTTGTGTTAATATATCATATTTTTCAAGTAAATAATTATTTCATTTTCAAATTTTTCATGCATCGTTTCCAAGTTTTTATTACTTTTTCTAAACATCTTGTTCTTATTATATAAGTCTTCCCATAAGGTAATTAAATCATCAAAAATCATATCAATATATTTATCTTGTTCAATGAGGTATGAGCTAGATAAGTGGTGCCATGAATTACAGATTCAAAATCTCAATGAAAATGCAATCAGGCTTGTGCAGAATCACTCTGCAAATTATTGGAATCTCTCCAAAATCAATTGAAATTTATTCAATCAAAGATAAAATTTTGAACCGTCTTTCACTGTTACATTCTTCTCCTTAAATAGGAATGAAAAAACCAAAACTTAACTAGGAAAGCAACAAATTAGGAAATTAAAATAAATTCAGATAAATAAGGCAATCCAATAATTAAAGAAATTAACTAAATGCAGGCTTCTTGTAACGGTAGAATTCCAAGGCTTGATTGCATCCTGTGTTGATGTTGAATGTATCCATATCTGTCTTCTTGCAACGGTAAGGTGCTTGAATTGTAGCAGTTTGTGATCATGTGACAATTGTATCTATTTTTTGGCATGTGCTCTGCCTCAATCGTATCCTCCCGATCATGTATCTCGTGCTTGATTTGCATCAATTGCCGGCTCTCACGAAGAACTTGACTTCGGCAAGTTATCTTTGAAGGTAGGTAGTGAATAGCTCGGGGGTGTAGACGTTGCGGCTCTTACGCTTGTAGCCAAACCGAGTCCGAATTTGGCCGATTTTTCCACTTTGGACTAAGAACTTGTAATAGCCCCCTCGGCGTGGTGAAGCAAGCGGTGGTCAAGAATGGCGATAATCTCAACACGTGGTGCTTTGTATTTTTCCGAACATCTGTTGTTACCTTGTTTTGTTTCTTGCGTGAATTCGCTGCATTGTCAAGGCTGGCCAAGTCTCCCAAATTGATGCCGTGAACTTTAGATTTTAGTTTCTCACCAAAAAATCCAGTTACGGCTTGTTGCAAAATCTCTTTGCAAGTCTTTGGAATCACACCCAGTACTTTATGCCGTGAACTTCGATTTTAGTTTCTCACCGAGAAATCCGGTTACGGCTTGTTGCAAAATCTCTTTGCAAGTCTTTGGAATCACACCGAGTACTTTATGCCGTGAACTTGATTTTAGTTTCTCACCAGAAATCCAGTTACGGCTTGTTGCAAAATCTCTTTGCAAGTGCTGGAATCACACCAGTACTTTATGCCGTGAACTTCAGATTTTAGTTTCTCACCAAAAATCCAGTTCTGGCTTGTTGCAAAATCTCTTTGTAAGTGCTGGAATCACATGCAGCTCTTATACCAAATTGGTGCCATGAATTACAGATTCAAAATCTCAATGAAAATGCAATCAGGCTTGTGCAGAATTACTCTGCAATTTATTGGAATCTCTCCAAAACACACTGAATTTATTCAAATCAAAAATCAACTTTTGAACCGTCTTTCACTGTTACATTCTTCTCCTTAAATAGGAATGAAAAAACCAAACTTAACTAGGAAAGCAACAAATTAGGAAATTAAAATAAATTCAGATAAATAAGGCAATCCAATAATTAAAGAAATTAACTAAATGCAGGCTTCTTGTAACGGTAGAATTCCAAGGCTTGATTGCATCCTGTGTTGATGTTGAATGTATCCATATCTGTCTTCTTGCAACGGTAAGGTGCTGAATTGTAGCAGCTGTGATCATGTGACAATTGTATCTATTTTTGGCATGTGCTCTGCCTCAATCGTATCCTCCTGATCATGTATCTCGTACTGATTTGCATCAATAAGTCTATATTATCTTCTCCATATTCTATGGTCATAGGAAAACTATGATGGGTAAGTCCTATAACAAGAGCACAAACTCTGATACCAATTGTTATTCTAGGATTAAAAAACACAAACTAAAAATAGGTGAATTAGGTATACAAGGTAAAACTATAAATTATTTTTTTTATCTAATAACATGCAATTATAAATATTGAACCAACTGAATAAGCTATAAATAATATAAATACGATCATTAAAATGTGAGAGTAAAGAGATTACACTAAGACTTATAGAGGTTTGGCAAACTCTTTACTCCTCTCCTAGAACTTTCATTCAAAAATTTTCACTATCACATTGCATTGTTCTTGATTTATACTCTTTATTAAAAAAATGTTTTCCTTCTCCCACACATTTGCTAACTTAAACATCATAAGGTGTTTTTTTTCTCTCAATAGGGAACTTATTTTGTTGGTTAGTCACTAGTGCGGGGATTGCAGTCATGAAAAACATATATGAAGTATGGGGTTTCATGTTTTTATCAACATTTATATGTGTGTGTGTGTGTGTTTCATACGTGGAAATATACATGAACACATGTAGGACTAAAATTGTTGTAGTCATACATTAGTAATTATTTATCCAAATTTTCCATTATTCTTTACAAAACATTATTTATGCACTAATATCATTTGACTAGATATCTCATAATAATTTATCTTATAGGGAAAATATTCTCTTTCTTGATTAAAAAAAACATTTAACTAGTTTGAGAATTAGTCTATCATATCTCGATCTCTTATTAACTCTTCAACTTTATTTAAGTTAAATATATGAGAAGGAATAAAACTAATCTCCCTATATTTTAAATTTATCATCTTCTTTTTTATACATTTTCCCTCTCTATTTGCTTAAAATGTTTTCTTTAGCCCTTTTTATCTTTTGAGTTTTAGCTCCATCCCTAATTCAAATCTTTTGTAATCTTATAGGGCTTTTTTTATAAATTAGCAAACTCTTTAAATAATTAACATTGCTACTACTATTAGAATTAGTATATTATCCAATAAAAATAATGTAAATATAGAAATACATATAATAAAAGAAAAATATGATTAAAATATAAAACTATTTTTTTTGCCACATTACGATCATAAGTAACCACGTGTCAGAGTTTTTTTTAACTATTTACACATAAACACATAACCAAAACTATTATTTCTACTTGTCTTATTATCATATGGGTTTCAGAACTTAAACTCAATTCAACCTAATTTGAGTATTCATTTTATTATTGATTACCTAAACACTTATCTATTTTTTTTTCCTCAAAGAACATAAAACATATTTTATAATAAGACCTAATTGCTTTTGATCTTGAGGTGTATAGACACACACACACACACACACACACACACATACACACTTAAATGGAATTAGATAACAAATAATGAAGTAATTTGATGGTAAACATGAACATTTACTTAGATATTAGGTATGGATTTGCTTAAAATCTAATACAAATTGCTCATCAAAAGGAAGGATCTTTCTATTGAGAGTATCAACATGTTTTTTGGGTTATTTTATTGGAAAGATTTATTTAAAAAAAAACTTACAATAATAATAAAAGAATAAAAAACTCATGGCAATTTGTGAACTCAATTATCAAGTTTGTGGTGGTTGTTTCATTTAAAATGAATATTAGAAAGTATTAAAGACTCGTCTTTTCACTTTTTTAAAATAATTGATAAAACTAAGAATATAAATAAAGATATTTACACCAAGTAGATGTTGAAAGATGAATGATGATAATTTGAGTTGGATGAAATTTGTAACTATATGAGAAGGTTGTTGCTATTAATGGTGTTTTTATTATTGTTGCTGATGGTGCTTTATTATTGGTGCTATTATTGATTTCGAGATATGATTCACTTTATTATAGGTATAATATAGTCAATTGAGAGTGCGAGAGAAAAAACACCATGAACTCCCTTTACAAATACAATTAAAAACACGAATGCGACTTTTTCAAACTTTAAGGAAATAAATAAATTCAGGTTGGATGAGGTTTAAGTAAATAAGTATCCACTATTTGTTAAAAAGAAAAATCAGCCTAACCCTCTTATAGTTTAACTATTTTTCCACTTTGCCTCTATTATTTTGAGAATTACAATATTTAAAATTGAATGAGAATACAAATCAACCTTTATATACAATATAATCAAAAACACCATTTATCTTCTTGCTCATTAAATTGAGTAAAAATCTCAATTTTTAATGCCCTAAAAATTCATAACCCAAATCAAAATCTAATGCCCAAATCATACAACATGATTTCTCACCCTTTGTTTTTTAAGATGATGAATCAAGTCAATCTTTAGTAGAACACCATTATTTTTTTTATAATGACAGAATATTTGGTCTTGATGTATGATTGCCAAAAGTCTTATTGTTTATCCAAAGCCTCGATGTGTATGAATTCTAGCTAACAATCTTATTAAGCCTTGAGATGGTTTTTGATATATATAGTTTTAATAATTTCTACTTTTTTATTATAGTATTTGGTTATTTTATGACTTGGGAGGGTTTTTATAAGTGACAAGATTATTTTGAGTAGATAACCATCAAACCAAAGTATGTAACTTGAAAACTAGAGAAGAGCTTTATGACATTTTTCTCATGAAAGTATTCTTATATTGTTTTTTACGAGTGAAATTTAGGATGATAAGTAAACTCATATAGTAAACTAATTCTTTTTCTTTCATAACTATATAAAACTCTACAAATACAAACCATTCATCTATGCATATCTCCCAATATATAAAACTCTACAAAAATAAAAGATATCACATACTTTATAAAATATTTTAAAAAATAATATAATTTAATAAATAAAAATATCTCACCAGTTTCTCCTCACATAAAAAAAAACAAGTCAATTAACACTCAACATAATCCACAATTCATCAAAAATCACAATTTATAATCAAACAAAATTATAATTAACATAATATTGTAATTTAATTTAATATAAAATCTATTAACATTAAAGCATAGTCTACATCAAAATCATCGCAACTCATGAAAAGGATTGTAGTGCTATTGGAGGTGTCAATATCAAAATTGTCCCCGCCCGCGAAAGAGCGTAGAATACTTTCGAAAAAGTACGTGCTAGTTATAAATTACAGGTATAGCATGCAACTAAATAAACTGTAATATTATTTTTTTATTCTCTGGAATTTCAAGGGCATTCCCATGAATTAGAGAATCACTTTCACGCAGAAGATCCTGTGCTCTGCTATGTTCAGCGTGACAGTCACGTTACTGGAGGATCATCTGTGACTCCCGTGCACAAGCTTGTACTCGCCAAAATGTCAACATCTTTGACAAGCACCATTTCTATCCCTTTCAAATGGACCGTGTTTGACACGCTCCGCACCCCTGCGTGGTTATATCTCAAGAAGTTTTGATGATTTCACAATGGATTTTTCTGTGAAGGATGCTGATACTGCGTGCGTATCACGTCATCATGCAATCACGTACTCACACCCATCCCAAGAAGCAATCATCCGTGCACGTCTTCTCCAACACATCGAATCTCCACCGTTGTTATTTTTGAACCTTGTAGACAAAGATTATTTTGTAATAAAAATTCGACCGTTGATCCTCGTTCGGGAAGCGTATTGGTACTGTTTTATATGTCATTGTGTTTTAAAAATTATTTTTATTTTTTATTTTAAATTAAATTTTTTGATATTTTTATATGTTATCCACTCCTAAGCAAACAGTAAACTATATGATGTTAAATTTTCCTATGTACAGACAAAATAAATAAATGTGTGGAAATTATCAATTATCTCATAAATTAATTATTTTTCATGGTGATTAATGACACCATTACATCGGGTTTTTCCATAGAGATATTAGAAAATTGTACTTTTTAAAAAAAATATTTAAATAATTTTTATTTTTAGTGTAAGCAATTTAAAATAATTATAAACCACTAAAAAATCAGTTTAATAATTTCTAAAGACTAAAAACATTTTTTTAAGAAAATTGCTCAAACACCTCATCAATATTTATTCTGGAGCTCTACATTTCCAAGAACAAACACGTATATGGCGGGAAAATGACTCAAAAGTGCCGACAATTGGCACGCATAATAGCTTCGTAAGGCTGTGGGAAAAGGAATCTGTTGGAGGGGCTACACGGTCATTTCATCTGAAAAGACAGCGATGCTGACATGGCAGGACAATTGGTAGGAAGGGACGAATAGGCGAAGTGCTATCAGCGTTGGACAAGTGTCTCCCGCTCAAACCATGATAAAAGCCGACAAGGACAAGCTTGAAGATCAGATAAATAGCAATTGCGATAAAAGATAAAGGCAAAGCGGTGGTTGCCCCAGAGACCCAGCCTCCGCTCCTATTGGCTCCTTTTAGTAACACGTGGGTCCCTTCACTTCTTGGAAGTTTTATTGAGTGGCGGGGGCCATGACGAAGAAAAAGAGGAGTTTTTCTTTTTAAAAAAAACAAAAAAAAACAAGGGGGGGCGAATCTTTATAGAAGGCCCCCAAAAAGTATCCGGAAGAAGAAAAATAGAGAAATTAAATGTTTAGTTTTTTTGTTTAATTAATATATGAAAAATTAGTTTTTATTTTATTTTTTAAAAATTATTTTTTGAAATTAATATATAAAAATGATCTAAAAAAATATTTTTTAGTTTAAAAAATAAAAATTTAATTTTCAATCAAAAGCGGGTTTTAGTTTAGATGGTTGGTTTGCTTAACGCGTGTACAGTGAGGCTGGGAAGCAGGGTCCATTCCTGATTTTTTTTAGCTATAGTCCAAACCTAACTCCTTTTTTAATTATTATTAAAAGGAAGGTGGGGTCCAGTGTGCAAAATTAACAAAAGTGTTTTTTAAAGGGTGTGGTACGTGGAATCTAAGCTGTGGGACCTTGTTGGCGGGCCTAACTCTAGCATTTAGTGCGTCATCATGATGTATGTGGGCCAGGTTTTGGGCTCATTTGAGAATTTTGGAATTTGGCGGGGTTTGGAAATTTTGAGAGGTGGAATTCAATTATTCTCAAATTGCAAGCAGCACCCCCGCCATCACCAAGGCCTCCTCTATTTCAGTGCATTTCACGGCATCATTTTTAATTTAAACATTTATTTTATATAATTTTTAAGAGGTGAAAAACTTGAGAAATAAATTGTGTTTTTTTTATGGGTTGTGATTTTAGGTCTAAGTTCGTGGGAGATGAGTTAAACAAAATATGTGTTGTTTAAAATAAAGTTTCGGATAATCTTCTTATTTTGATTTTAGCAATTTAAACTATTTTTCTAGTCAAGATCATTGATAGCTTATACTTTAATGTCGGGTATCTAAGTATTTTCTTAGAAAGATAAAATACAATTATATTTTAGAGAGATAAATTTGAAAATATATATGTTAAAAATGCTGAAAATAAAGAGATTGTAACCCTTGATTTTGAAGGATTTATTGTGTATATATAGGTCACGGGTCTTGTATTTTTATGGAAATGAAAGGCTAAAGTATAATTTCATAATATTGATATTTTTTGAAAATTGTATTCTACTTAAATTAATACATATTAGATCAATAAAAAAATACCAAGAGTATAACACCTGGATTTTCTAGGAAAAACACATGCTTAAATTTAAGAATTACAAATGATTTTTTATATATATACATGTACTCGAATGAGATTGTGGCAGAGTTTCTTCTATAAATAAAGCACTCCAAGTTACCGACTTATAAAATAAAAATATCTATAAAAATTTCAAACCACAATCCAATTATTATAGATCATCATCATATCAACCATTTATTAATTGAATTCAGGCCATCCATTATCACATTCAAATAATCATATGACACATTAGTTATACATTGATAAGAATTTAACACAATATTCTAGCATACATAAACAATAAATAAATATAATAGAACATTTAAATTCATAAGTCTACAACCAAAGGTTAAGCAAATATATTTTACATTGCTAAAAATATTATATTACAAGCCAAAATGAACAATAATATACTTAGTCTTTAAAGTCAAATCAAAAGTGATTAGAAAATCTATTTCTAGCGAGTATGAGATGATCATAAGAAAACCAATATAGATAAATAATATAATTTAATTAACACTAATTCATTGGGCATAAATAATTATATTATATTTTTCTCCAAGCTAATAAGTAAAATATTTTATCTTTTTATTTATTTATCATCCTTTCTTTATTTCATTCCAGTTTATTTATATTGAACTTCATGTTATCCTTATCTACCCTATAACTCGAGCCAACTAATCAATGTCATACCACAACCAAATTGTTGTCATTAGATTTCATCCAATGAATACTTAATCAAATTTTCTAATGCATGTCGATGTCAATGAGCTCATTGTCATCATTAGTCTTCCCATCTCTTGGGAATAGGCTGATCAAGTCCATTTTTCACTTATACCTTACATATTAATATGTCAATACCAATGAACCTCATTGGCATCATTAGTCTCTAAAACCAAAAATAACTAATCAAATTTAAGAAATGTTAATACCAATATAACCTATTGGTATAAATGGTCTCTCAAATCAGTAGTGATTAATCAAGTTGAATAAATATCGATATCAATGTAACCTCTTGGTATCATTATCCTTCTGTACCCAAAATAGATAATCAAGTTTCTTAGTATTGTTATTTGTTCACTTTGTCAATCAATTCCAACCAAAACCGAATGTTATCATTAGTTTTCATCTTAATGACTACTAAATCAAATTTTCTAATGCATGTTGATGGTAGTGAACTTAGTGACATCATTAGCCTTTTTATTTTTTGTGAATGATTAATCAAGTAAATTTTTCACTTATAACTTTTATATTAATATATTAATATATTAATACTAATTAGTATCACTAGTCTTTTAAATTTGAAATGACTAATCAAATTTAAGAAATGTCAATACCAATGTAACCCATAATTATAAATAGTCTCTTAAATCATAATGACTAATCAAGTTTAATAAATGTCGATATAAATATAAACTATGCAAACACTTGAATTTTAAAGAATTAAATCCAATAAAATGATAAAGAACAATGTTATTTTTATGAACAAAAGCCTCTACTATCTCCAATGAACAACATGAGACAAAATAAAGGTGCACTCCCAACATGACAAGATAGAAACCTAAGAAATAAAAGGCCATTTCTTGTAAGACTTTTATCAAATATCCAATGTGCAAACTACCTAGGTAAGAAAACCAAGTCAACTTTCATATAATATTAAATACAAACAAAAAGACCAAACTTAAAAACCTTCTCATCAAGGCAAAAGTGGTAGCCAAACTATTCTAAAACACATGTGATTTAAATATAGAAAATACAAAATGAATGCAACATGGTTTTCATCCAAAAGGAGCACACAAAATATGATATATAGAGACTAATACCCTACACTTCAAAAATGAGAACTCTAAAAAAAAGATAAAAAAAAGCATATAAAATTAATATGCAAGAAAGAAACAGTAAGCTAGCCTGTAGAAGAAAATATTAGAAAAACTAATGAAGCTTACTTTGGTAAGCAAGAATTAAAAGTTATGAGAAAACAAACTAAAGAACAAAAACATGAAGATAAAAATGTTAAGCATCCTCTAAACAAACCAAAAAAAGCTCCATACTCCAAGCTAATCAACAAAAAAAAACATGAAATGGAAAACAAATAATGAAAAAATTGCAAACAAAAAGAGAAAAATATATGTAAAAACCACTAATAACAAATAAAGAGATCTAAAAATGTATGATAAGACCAAACCTAACTTATATACTCTCTAACACAAACCCCATAAATAACACTACATACCCTTACATATTTATACCAACCCAATTCCAATGAAGATAAAATCAATAAGAAAATTATAGTAACCATATTATTTTTATTTTCAAAGCAATAACATCCCAATCAACCCAACATGAAAACTAACATGAAAAATATATAAAAAGTGCAATTATAACAAGAATGATAAAGCAAATAAAACTAGAAGAAAAGGAGATACTTATCTTACAACATCCCAAGAAAACACAAAAATAAGGAAGAGAGAAAACTCATAAAAACACTCAAACAACTTGATCAAAAGCAACCAAACATCTAATTTATACATACCATCCCCACCATTCTATTGAGCAAAATAAACCTAGTACATCATAAAGGGAGTGTGTATTTAATGTATAATAATGACACATTAATATTAATCAATGAAGGATAATGTCCATATAAAAATAAAGATGAGAGATTGGAAGAAAATGGTGTGTTTATTTTTGCTTCTGATTTTGTGTTTGTTATGGGGTACAACCCTTCACCGTAAAAAAACATGAGAGAAAAAGCAACAAATTCATGTTTTTAATGATGTGTTTTTTACCTTTACTAGTAGGCCCCATTACTACAAACAAATGCAGCAACAAAAAACATACACAAAGTGCCTGTTTAGAAGTGTGATTGCAGTTATTTTTTAAAGTACTTTTCGTTCAGAAATATATTAAAATAATTTTTGGCGTCAGCACACAAAAATGATCTAACCCCCCCTCAAAATAATAATAATAATAATAATAATAATAATAATAATAATCTAAAGTAAAAAATCAAAATAAAAAAATTTTCAATTTTTTTTCAAAAGTGCTTTTGAAATGCAGTGTCAAACACCCTAAAAGAAAAATAAAAACTGTATGAATTCATATTGAAATCACTAGCCATCTATAGTGTTTTAATGAGCACTCAGTTTGTTTTTTAAAAACCGAGAGTAAATGAAGTAAAAACCGTAAAGACATCAAAAATAAATATAAGTGAATATGGTAACAATAATTAATATAAAACCATGAGAATGAGTGATAAGGAATGCCCCCCTCATTTAATATTATACAAGATTTGTGTTGTATAAGTTTTATAATGTCAAAGTGAGATAATGTTTTTCTTTAATTTTTCTGATCAATATAAATTATTTTCTTGAGAATATGGTGCAAGTAATGAATTTTACATTAGATTTTAAGTATTTCCCTTTTCATTCATGACTCATCAACTGGGCAAATTTCTCCTTTTGTTTTGGTTACTTTTACTTTCTCATATATAGGTGGAGGTAGCCTTCAATAATCAATCTTTTTGGTATATCTTTTTATTAAGTGCATGAAACTCCTTAATTTTATGCATATGGTCACAATGGAAAGGAAAAACTTATTAGGGTTCTTTATGTTCTTGATGCTTTTCATGGAGGAAGGATATTACATAAATCATTTCCCTTTGATAACTACTAGTACCTTAGTATATTTGGTGATTAGATGTATGGTTAAAAGCTTAAGGAATGCTAGATGATCATAAATGTGTTTTTAGTTCTTTGTTTGGATGCTCTAATGGGAGAATGAAAGCAATGTAGAGATTTTGTTATTTAGAAATGAAGAGGTCTATATTTGGTGACACTTTCTTCTTTTACTAACATAAGATTCTTCATTACTAGTTTTTTTATACGGAGGTTTATTTTAAGGAAAATATTTATCATTCCGATACTAGGTAGTGACTTCACTAATGTTTTAGTGGTAATGAATTATAGTACATTCTTCATGTTAAGCATCTCCTCGCTAAATCTTTATAGATAAACCTTAATGCTTTCATCAATTAATTGTTGAAGGCTATATAAGTGTCACCTCCATCACTTTTTTTTCATCATTTTTTTTTATTAAGGGTAAAACTCACTATTACTTGAGGTGAGAAATCATACTACATGAAGTTTTGGTCTTTTTTTGTATTGTTGTCGATAGTACTATTGTATAGAGTTGTAATATGATTTCTATATTGAATGAAAATGGTGTGAAAAGTGGACAATTGGTGTGGTGGATGATTTAATAGAAAAAAGGTGTGGAGAGGTGAAGAAAAAAAAAGATGTTACTATTAGTGATGTTAATGGCTTTGTGAAAGCTACCATTAATGGGTATTAGAGTCAATAGGTGTGCTTGATCGATGTTGATGAAAGGTTGAAAATGGAAAAGAGATGGCTTAAAACAACCAAAAAATTTCAGAGTTATTTTGAGCGATAACCGATTTTTTTTTTGTAAATCAGAATATTTTTACGGCTCATTAATTGTGGAAAATTCATTCTCTTTCTAGGATAGATGATCCTTTTAAGGAATCTACATGAATCTTTTTTCTAATATTTTATTTGGGTTCACGAGCCCATAATAAAAAAAATTAAAATAAATTTATTCACATGAATAAATATTGCCCATCAAAAACATTAATCACATCAAAATAGACAATACAACTTACTTCAGGTAAGACGTTCTAGGGGTACTAATATCTTCCCCTTTACACAACCAGTCCCCTACCTTTGAATCTCTGACCAGACAAGCACAACCGAGTTTTTATAGCGATCCTCAACAGCTAGGTGATGACTCCTCTTTCCTGGCGAGACTACCTCCTGCGATGTGGCGCGACAACGTGCAACAATTAATAAAATCTTTAACCCCATTATAATAATATATTTTTGCAACCATTATTCATTACTTATACAAAACCTAAATAGAATATTGAGAACAACATGTATTAATTAATAATATAAACTAAAAAATGTATAGGTACCAACTAATTAGCTATTATTGGTTGAATTAATACTTATTCAATCTACTTTAGTAGTACCCTTTAATCATTAATAAATTTGTCAAAAAAACTCTAATTCCTCCATATTTGCTGAAATTTTAAACTAAAAAATAAATTTGACAAAATATGAAATTTATCCATTAGAAAACCTTTAATTTCTTTCATTATAAAATACCAAGTTATAAGATACCTAGATAATTTTGAAGTAGTGTATTAGAGATTAAATTTCAACAAATTTTTTACGTGAAAAATGAAATTAACTTTGCTTTTGATTTGACCTGAAATATAATTTTAACTATTATTTTAAATAAAATTCCAATAGTCTCGAAGAACTAAACTCCAATTGCTTTCAAGGTGTTAAAAATATATTTTTTCTTCTTTGATTTTCAAATCTATTAAATAATTATAATTATACTGTACTAATTTGGAGGTGTGCTAATAAGTGTTAAGAAATCATCTTACCTAAAAGTTTAAACTGTTAGGTAAGGTCCTAAAATATAATTTATATTATTCTCTAACACATTCTCTCAAGTGAAAGCTCATTTGGGCTTGAAACTTGCACACAAGCTCACAATACCATGTGTTTAATTTTTATCAAATAGAATTAGAGCGGTGAGATTCGAACTCGTGACCGTTAGGTCAACAAAACTCTGATATCATGTTACGAAATCATATCACTTCAAAAGCTTAAAATGTTAGATAAGATCCTAAAATATAATTTATATTATTCTCTAGTAATAAAATTAACATGGAGAAGTGAATATATAAACTGATTAAAGAAAAAAGGAGCATGAATGTGTGTTTGTATGTGTTCGATCGTATGACTTGGAGTTTTGCATAACCTTTCCTCTTTTATTATCATACACCTTGTGAAGGTTTGGAGATTGAATCCTAATTGTGTATTGAACTCACAAGTCGGACGACGGAAAAAGGGTGGTGTATTGAATCCTAATTGTGCTAAGTAAATCTGGTAGCTAGCAGTGGGGTTAGGCTATGTATTTGATATATTATCATTCGTTGACAAATAGAATATTTAATGTACGTATTCTTTGAAATTGTGTATGCTTTATATAAACCTAATCGAATTATGCAAAACCATATATATATCTGTGTGTGTGTGAGATATTTCAACGAAATTGCACCTATTATTATAATAACTACTCACAGGTGGGAGTTCACATCATTTTTCAAACAAAATCATAGTCAACATGATGTCTATAATCAATTGTTAGACAGGCCACCGAATTTATTTAATGTAATGTTCAATAATTACTGTTCATAGAGAACGCTTGCACGTCCTTCAATCACCATCCCTAGCTAGCCAATTCGGGGAAGAAATCTCTTCTATAAATAGTCATTAATTCAACCTCTTTTTTCCCACTCCCAGGAGATAATCAAGGCTAGTTTGCCTGTGGCTGAAGATTATTTGATGAAATAAATTATGAAAAGGACTATTAGACAACTGTAAGATATTGTAAAAGATTTATTTTAAGTTAATATATAGTAGTTCAACAAACACCAAGATAACAATAATAACTTTTTAAAGAAAGTTGTAACATAAAATAGATTAACACTTTTTTTTTTATAGAAAGTAGATTTATTTTAGATTGATGTGTAGGATGATGATGATAGTCTAAATTATCGAGTAATTTTTTTAAAAATAAATAAAAAGAGAGTATTTTAATAATAAAATAGATTAAACATATGAGAAAATCACTTTAAAAGTTTAAATTATTTAATAAAACTTGCTAATAAAAGTGTAATATATTAGATGAGATCTCAATTTATATATATATCGGGGCTCCGCGGTGCCAAGAAAATGTTCTCTCCCTCGGTTGATGGTCAATTTGAAAATATAAAATAAAACATACAATGACCTAGTTAAAATTGAAAAGTGTCCTATCATTTTTTTTTATCAAATTCATGCCTTCTCATGTCCTCTTTTTCTCTCTAATTTTTTTATTGGTATTTTTTTCTTGAGGCTCTTTTTTAAAATCAAATATTTTTTCCAATCTAAACCTTTGATATTGGGTTAATTAGAAATTATACTTCGTATTTGTTTTCTAAAGTGGTAATGTGGATTTTTTTGACTAGAGTCATAAATTTAAAAGGTTAAATTAAGTTAACATTATTTTTTTCTTAAGATCCTTTTTTTATATTGATATTCCTTTTTAGTTTTATTCTTTAAAATTAGGTTTGTTGAAAATTAGGCTTTGTTCTTTTCATCGTTTTTCTTCTATTACTTTATCATAATCTTATGACCTAGATCATTAGTCTAGTAGGTTAGCGTGGTTGACTCAAAACTTTTTAAGTCTTTTTTTCAAGATTAAAATTTTGTTTGAGATTTGAGCTATATAATTTTTTTATTAGGTTATCTTGTTCGCATGATTTGGTTCACAAGATTGGATAGACTTATCCGTCTTTGCTAGTGTTATTTTTGGATTCTTTTTCATGATATATTTTTTTTATTTCACATTTGTACATTTAGATTGATAGGGGATATTTGAACATCATAATTACTTATTTATTTATTTATTTTTTAAACACGATAGGAAACACAAGAATATTTTGTTTTCACGTCGAGAAAATTTCCACACAAATCTAGGATAAGATCTATGCACGGGTCTTTTGAATTCTTACAGAAGAGATGGGATCAAAAGTAGGTCATGGTATAGAGCCTTTGTACCATGCGTCGGGAGATGGCACCGATACTCCCCATGTATTAAGAAAATATCTCTTTTTAAATTTTTATATTTTCATATTTATATTATTTTTTAATATATTTTCTTAAGTGAAAAAATTTTTAAACTTGAAATTTGCAGACAGACTCACGTCATCTTATACTTAATTTCAATCAAATAAAATGAAAGTGATGAAATTTAAATTTATAACCACTTGATTAATAAAATTTCTAATATCATATCAAATAACAATCTCACAAAAAAAAATTAATTTTTTAAATAAAGATCTCAAAATATAATTTATATTATTTTATAACACCATGAAAATAAAAAGAAACAGAGCCAAGAAGCAGCCTCCCTTTCTGGTAGATAGCAAGACTGGGGTCTAGTTTGAAAACAGCTGCCCCCCTGTCGCTCTCTCTCTCTCTCTCTCTCCCCGCGTGGTCAACAAGCTTAACCAGTTGGACCAATTATCATAGCAAAAAAAACTTGACCAATTATTTTTCTATTAATAGAAAACAGCTTATAAATGTTTTGGTTATAGAAGTCGTGCTAGCTGGAAGTATTGGAGCTCAGATTTGGAAGTGTATACCGACATGCAAATTCCACGCATAGTTATTGAAAAATTGTGAGCAACACTCCATTAAATTAGCATTCATGACTGTTGTTTTGGATAGATTAGGTGGCTCATCGGTGACGACCGTACAGTGCTCTGGCCTGCCCTGCGGGTCTCTCAAATTGGCATCTTCATAAAAGCTTGAAAATATCCCCAGCTGCAATTCTTGTTTTAAGTGACACCATGGGAGCAGAGAATCAGCCGTGCGAGAGAGAAGAAACAAGCTATATGAATATGGGTTGTCAATGCTGTTGAAAAAAACTGAGACAAAACGGCGTTGTTTTTATCTTGATTCTAATTTCGGCCCGTTCTGGAAATACCGGTTAAATACCGGTCGGAATATCTCGATACCGTTCCGGATGTGCTGTTTCGACTTTAAAATCCTCCTTATTTTGATTAACTTATGGTTGTATTTCTAATTTTAAGATTATGTTTGTTTTTCTTTGTGTTTTGTATTGTATAATTTAAAGTTAATTTATTTTGAATTTAATTATACTTATTAAATTAATATTTTAATTTTTTTCATATATATATATATAATTAATTATATATTAACAATACAACCTTGAGACGGCACGTTAAAACACTCCAAAACCAAAAATATTCTCATAACAACAACCGGAACGATATTGACAACCTTGATATGAATGGCTCCAGCTTGTATTAGCTAATATGCATATTGGCATTCTTTTTGTTGCCTAGCTATCCACAGTTCCACACCACTGCTACCTTTTTCATTTTGATGAAAAACACACATATATTGACAGAAAAAAATATTTTAAATCTTAACCTAAATTTCCAAAAAGATTGTCTACTGTATCAAGTTTAGATATCCGTCGGTGGCATTTGCCTGTACAGAAAATTGAAAACAATTAGAGGTTGATATTTCTATTTGGATTTTGGCCCTTTCAATGAGATAGTTTACCGGATAATAGTGAAGCTTTGATAAGAAGGGTCCCACTTATCACCTCCCACATCTAAATTATTTAGTAGTTCATAAAGTACCAATGATGATAATATTAAGTGGAACTAATACTTTATATTAATGTTGATGTCCGGACAATTTGTATATATTTCGATTAATATCATGAATTCTAAAGTTAATGATTATATAAATTTTCAGTGATTATCATATTAGCAACCACAGGGCTTGAATTTAAAATCATAAGAAAAACAAGTCTTTTTAATCTCAATCTCTTACTGTCAAGTCACTTATTATATGGTTTCAAATATTTTTTGGTTATGGTTATTAAGTACGCAATATAATTAATTGGGAAAATATTTATGCATATACATGAATGGATCGACTTTCACCTTTGTAATGTTTTACGCTTCTTATTGACGCACACACAATAAATTTTATTCATTGATTTTAAAAAAAATAAATTTGGTAAGAAAAAGCTATTTTGAGTCTACTCTAAACAATACTCATTGTATATCGTTGGTTCATGTTATGTTGTGGGGCATATAATTTTTTTTAATGGAAAACAATATCCAAGTGTATCTACATGTTCTATAATAATAATAAAAAACTATGAAATCCAAAATATGATGTAAATTCGATAATATTTATTTAAATATTGATGTGGTAACACCATGTATAATGTCTTTCTTTTTTATTTTTTAAAAAAATATTGACACGGTGATATATTAGAATGATCTAGGTTAATTTATCAAATTTTGAACACAGGTCAAAAAATCATGATAATTCTATAGATAGAAATTAAAATAAATTATGAATGTCAACTTCTAATTAACATAATATTTAATGACAAAAACTTGAAAAAATATATTAGATGAAAACAATACCCAAGTCAACTTGGGATAACCCGTCAAACCTATGACTTGAGTTATAAGATCGAGATAATCTTATATAAGGCAAATAAAAAAATATTATGAAGACCAAATTCCAACCAACCAAATATTGAAAGATAAAATAAAAAAAATGAATTAAAAAAATATGACAACTCAAGTTAACCTATTAAATCATCACCCGAATAATGAGACTGATGTAACTTTATAAAAAAGAAATAAAAAGAATTTGCAAACTTTCATTTCAATATGAGAGATCATGATAACTCCATAGAATTTAACTTTTCAATAACGTCTTGAATGTTAAAGGTTGAAATTAAAAATAAATTAAATTAAATATATGAGATGAGGATAACCCCATAGAAAAAAAAATCAAACATATATATATATATAAAGCTTGATTCATAAATAATCTAATATTAAATGATAAAATTGAAAAACAAATTGAGTTGTTGGAGGTGATATTGAAAAACAAATTCAATTAAAACAAATCCAAAAACATAGATCATGTGAACTTGTTAAACTCATAACTCAAATCATGAAATCATGATAATCCTATAGAAAGAAAATGTATAAAAAAAAATGCAAAGCCTAATTAAAAAAAATCCAATTAACAAAGCATCTAAAAAAATAGAAAGAGTCAACCCGGATTAACTTTTCAAACCTATGACATGGACTATGAAATTGAGATAATCCCATAATTTTGTTTACAAAAAGTACAATGTATAAGAATAAAATATCGGGTTGTAAGGGTAAAACTAAAAAATAATAATGATACTATTATAAATAGTATTTTATGAGTATGAGTATATTAATTTTGTTAAATTTTTAAAAAAATAAATAAATCAAAACTCCAAAAAATTAGAAATATGTTTCATAAAAATTAGTGTGTAACCACTACCATCTTCTAACCACTATAACTAATGACTACCCCAACAACCATCACTACCTCACAACAATACTACTAACCTATGTCACCATCACCATTGATGTAGCTAATTACCAACATTAAAGGGTATGAAAAAACCTTAGTGTATTTTTCTTTTTTAATATACAACTATAGAATTGTACATCGACACCCCCTAAAGTTTTTATGAAATAAAATTTTGAAAAGAGTTTGTTAAATTATTCAGACCTATTAGAAGCAAGGTTTCATTTTTTTTTATTTCTATGAATTTTCAAGATTAACTCAGTTTTGGTTTTTCCATTTTTTTTTGTTTCACGCATCCTTTAACATTGAATTAATTGAAAATTGAGTTTCATAATTATTTTTATTTTTTTTATATAAGGTTATTACGATCTCATGATCTAAGTTGTGAGTTTGATAGATTGACCCAGAGTGTCTGTTCAACTTTTTGTCCTCTTTTAATTGAATTTTTTTATTGGGCTTCATATATTTTTTATTGGCTTTCTATGAGGTTATTTTGATCTCATAATCCAAGTCATGAGTTTGGTAGGTTAACTTGAGTTTACTCGAATTATTTTTTGAGACTTTTTTAATTGAATATTTTTTTTTCTCAATTTCACCATTCAACAATTCAATCTTCTTTTATTTTTCTATTTTTTTAATATTAGATTGTTTGAAAATTGAGCTTTGTAAGTTTTTTCCAATTTTCTTTCTGCGAAGTTATCCTGGTCTGATAAATTTAGTTTTGTTTCCCTTGATTTCAACCTTCAATATTGGATTTGTTGGGAACGAAGATTTGTAATTTTTTTATTTGAGTTTAATTAAGTTATCTCGGTCTCATGATCTAAGTCAGAAGTTTCCCAAGTTAGCTATATTTGTCTTGAATTGTTTTCTCATCCTTTATTTATTTATTTATTTATTTTATGTTATCTTTGAACATGATTGATGAAAAATTAGACTTTACATATATTTTTTCTTTTTTCTTTTTATAAGGTTATTCCGATCTCATGATCTAGGTTGCTGGTTTGGCAGGTTAATCAGAGTTGTCGGGTAAAGTTATTTTTTTAATTTAATATATATTTTTTCATTTTATCCTTAAATATTATGTTCATTAGGAGTTGACTTTCATATTTTATTTTGATTTCTTTTCTATAGTGTTAAAATGAGCTCACGATTACGATAAAAAAATTAACAAGTTAACTTGAGTCAATTTAATATATTTTTGTATTAATATTTTATCTTTAAAAAATATATCTTTCAATATGCATTGTATTTTGAGTTTACAATTAAATATTTTTTTAATAGAAAATATATAAAAAAGGATTTAAATCACATATAAAAAGAAGCCCATACACCCTAAAAATACACCACAATCTAGTTGCTGAAAATATTTTAGAGAGAGAAAAGTTTATTGTTATTTATTTTTTAATTAATATGAAAATTCAAACTAGTTTTCACACTCTTGGACTCAATATACAGGTGGTGGCACATAAATTAGAGGATTGCTCTGCTAGTCTGATGTGATGTGATGTGGAGCACATTTGCATTTTGAAAATGGACTTACGGCACCACACAGGGGACACACTAACATTAGTACGGACATGTGTACTAGGTTAAGAGATCATCTCCAACAAAACATAAATCGTAAGCGAAAGATGCCGTTCTGACAGAACACAGCGACATGAACTAAGAAATTATAGAATTAACAACAATCATATTCACACACACACACACACACAGATAAAGAGATGTTGTGGATATGATAAAATAGGTTTTGTTTGGGTTTTAAATATATCGGGAGTCACAATCATTTATGATTACCTTTGCACTTCGATTTCCAGTATCGAAACTTCCTGGGCATCATATTTTCTTAATCAAAATCATAAATACAGCAACAATATAGTACTGGAACATGATCTGTGCGAGCTATATCCAGCAGAAGTTGCTGGTGGATATATATCAGCACTTGAAAACGACATCGGAAGGTCACAGGTTTGGTTGCATCCATAAACCCAATTAAAAAAAAAACTTGAAATTAAGAGATTTGTTCTTTCTATATTTTATGGTTCGAGTCATGTGATTGCTAATGTAATAATTATTAAAAGATTTATATGATCACTCACTGCAAAACCTATTAGATTAATCGAAAATACGCGCAAACTAACCAACCGAACACCAACTATCGGTTTGGAGTTTAATACTATATAGAAGAAACTAATGCGGGAATAAATAAAAGGATAAAGCTGAACTTTCAAATGACCAAGTCAACAATCTATAATTCTATTATTTAAAAAATGCAGTGGACAATAATTGGGTAACGTTAGTAGGAATTGATATTATTTTTTTGCAGTGAAGTGACATTAGAGGGTGCCTTCAATGAAACTCTGTCAAGAAATTTATTTCTTTTTCTCCAATGCCAGTCCTCTATTTGAATGGTTGACGAGTTCTCGTAATTTTCATGAAGAAACATGGGAAGACATTCAATGCAACTATTTCTGCATCAGTTTCTTCAATTCACACCGGACATATCTATATATATATATATATATATATATATATATATATATATATATATATATATATATATTCAGTGTTCAAATCAAAAATAAAATAATTTATAATTGTTCAATTTAATCTAAAAAAATATGATAATGAAATTTTAACATAATATATATAAATATGTCAAGAGACTCCTCGTAAAATTTTATCTCAATCTAACATTCGGATTAAGAAATATAACTGATATTGTAAAATTATTTATTACTTAAAAACAACACTATTTGGCCGAAAAGGAATGAGCAGAACCAAACCAGAACATTTCAGCCGAAAAAGCCGGAATTTAAACCGAGATAAATTCAATATTTTTTTTTCTCATTTTTTTAACTAGTACAAAATATTTTGGCCAAAACAATACGAAACTGTACCTTGGAGGAAGTAAATATTATCATCTCCATAGTAATTACCTCTCAGCATCAACAAACGTTGGATGGACCTGATCTAACATATGGTTAATGTCAGCCTAAAGACATTCAACTGCAGAGTTATTGCAATGTTTTTCTGTGGAGAATTCTAGGATAACTTTGAAATTTAATACTATAGCACGAATCCCCATTTACATCATAATAAACACTGTAATGTATATATTAAATTGCCTTTTTTTCCCTACTTTAATAATAATAATAATAATAATAATCAAATCACATTACTAGTGAAATATATTAATTGCCCTGAAACCACGTATCGTTTACCTGACGAGCATCATGAATGTGCTGTGCAGCAGTCCTATTCATACCTCGAAGCTCATTCTTGACGATCGTTGATTCTGATGGGGATAGAACTGTTTTCTGATCTACATCAGGCCTATATACCACAGCAAAAGGTTGTTGCTGAGAATTAATTCTTCTTTACCCAAAAGAAGGAAAAGTGAAAACAGTGAGAGAAGCTGTGGCTAGGCAGGGCCCATATATTTTGTCTCTCCATTGATGCAAATGCATGCACTTGAACTGATACAGTGCTGAGTTTTGCATCTTAATTTCTTACATTTTTAATACCATATTCTAAATTTTTATACACACATATTTACTTATACAGAAACAGTAATAATAAATGTATTTAATACAGGGTGGAAGCTGCTATAATTAATGTGTATAGGTACATGGATTTTTTGAAAATTGGAGGTGCTGTGGTGATTGGCTCTGTGTTCCTGAGTGATTCAATTGCTTTATCTCCTTACTCTGCCATCCAACCACAAAAATGATACAGGAAAAACGAAAATGAAAATAAAAGAAGAAGAAGAAGAAACAAAAATGTGAAAAAGACAAAGAGATATTTTGTTATTGAATTGAACAAGAGGGACCACCCTTCCACCCACATCCAGCTCTCTCCATCCTCATCTTCATCTTCATCTTCATCATCATCATCATTGCCATCCTTTTCTTTATAATTTTCGTTTTTTTACTCAGTTTTTGGGTTTTGAAAGGAGAGATTCCTAGTTTTTGCTGACACCCTTTGATGAAATCTCAATTATTATTGGTTTTTATTTTCTTTCAGTTTATATAGAACACACCTGCTACATCCATGTAAACCCCCTCTCTCTCACAAACACATGCCCGGACACTAAAAAAGAAAGAAAAAAAGAAAAGAGCTTCGCTGTGGCTCATCAAAGTTTGCCTGAGGCATCAAATGATTTGAAAGGGAAAGGTCAAATCACAGAAGTTCCCTGGTTTAGATCTATTCGCAGGTACCTCACTCAAAAAAGCCATAAAAGAGAAAGAGAAGGAAGGTGTCTGAAGTCTAGTCCTCAAGTGCAGGACTGATAGATAACAACTTCTCATGATATATACTTACACGCTCCCACTACCAATCAACAAAAACATACCACTAGCGCAAGAACTAGCTGGTCAAAGTAATTTCCTTTTCAGCCCAATTTGTTGTTTTCTGAAATCTTTTGGTAATAAAATGGGGGGTCAAAAATATTTTTATGCATGGATAAATGAGTGAATAAAAAAGGGCATCTTTTTCTCAGCCTTTTTAACCCCATCTTTCTCTTGACATCTCTTTTTCCTTTTCAAAGGGGGAAGTTGCAGAAATTGGAGTCTGAGTCTGACAAGGTCTTTCCTCTTAAGTAGTGAACGCACTGTTCAATCCATAGATAGATCATACAAGAGACAGGTGGGTGTTTTTCATGTATATATAGCACACATATTTCTCCTCCCTTTCATTTTCTCATGTATTTTAGCTCCAATCTCTCTCCTTCTTTCACAATTCATGGGTTTCAAGTAGTCATTGTAAGTGAAAAATTGTTCTTTCCTCTTGAAGTTCAGATGATCATGAAGCACGTGCACACTCCGATTTCCACAGCAGGTTCCAATTATAAAAAAAACTAATACTATATTCAACTATTGCTTCTCTCTCTCTCTTTCTCTATCAATCTCTGCACTTATCTCCCCCCCTCTCTTTCTTAGAATCTGTATATAAACAACACCTTTTCTTTTCTTGTTCTTCTTCAAGATGTTGAAATTCGAGCTCTATAGAAGATGAAAACCTATAAAGATTAACGACCAAGAATTCTTTTCAAATCTTGATTTGATCGCACTGTTCACAAATGAATTTGCATAACGATCTCCCCTTAATTCTAAACCTTCTGAATTCATTCCTCATGCATCCTTTTCTTGATTCACAGGCTTCGAGTAGCAAGAGATGATCATAACTACACTTTCTGTAAAGCTCCCATTTATTTGATAAACACTTGGTCTTTGATGGGCTGATCAGAAATTCCACTCTCATAAAGAAGGCAGGTAACATAAAGAACTCATTGAATTACATGCTGGGTATTACTGTGTCTGCATGTATGGAGAAAGATTAGGGGTAGTGTGTGTGTATTTATGTCTGTGTGTGTGTTTAGATTTGATGCTTGGATGTGAAGGGTAATAACTAACGTGGTCTCTTTCCTAGTGTAGATACAAAGGCTGCACATAGTTTTTCGAGAAAGAAAACCAATCCGATGGCGACATACTTTCATGGGAATCCCGATTTCCAAGCAGCTGCAGCATCAGCAGAAGGTCTTCAAACTCTTGTTCTTATGAACCCTACTTATGTCCAATATTCCAACATCCCTCCACCACCACCTTCCAACAACCTTGTATTTCTCAACGCCGCTGCTTCCAATAGCCTCTCCGCTACACCCCACCTCTCCTGCCACGCGCCATCCAACACCCAGCAATTCGTTGGCATCCCTTTGGACCCTAACTCCCACGACTCTTCCACTTTGCATGGACTTATGCCGCGTATCCATTACAATCTTTACAATCCAATTGACCCTCCACCGACCGCGCGTGACACACCACGCGCTCAGCAAGGGCTGTCTTTGAGCCTCTCCTCTCAGCAGCAAGGCTGTTTTGGATCTCAGGTTCAGTCTGTGTCCGGCGAAGATATAAGGGTGTCTGGTGGGTCGGTGTCATCAGGCTCGGGTGTGACAAATGGGGTTCTTGGTATGCAAGGGGTGTTGCTGAGCTCGAAGTACTTGAAGGCTGCTCAAGAGCTACTGGATGAGGTTGTTAGCGTGAATAATAATGATATTAAGAGTGAACTGTCAAAGAAGAGTAATGGGATTAGTAGTAACAAAGTGGCTGGAGGATCATTAGCCGGAGAAGGGTCTGGTGGAGGAGAAGCAAGCGGGAAGCGTGGACCGGAGCTTTCCACTGCCGAGAGGCAGGAAATTCAGATGAAGAAGGCTAAACTTATTAGCATGCTTGATGAGGTACGCAGTTTATACCTGCAGCTATGTGTTGTTTTCAATTTGTGCTGGTTAGGTTTCGATGCGTTGGCTTTGAAAATGAGGTTTTGTTAAAGAAACTGATGATAGTTTCTTGGAATATTCAACTAGTGTTTTCAAGTTTCACATCCCTTTAATTAATGTCTTCAATTTTCACATGGTAGGAACAACGGGAGGGTCTAGGCTTTCAATTCAAGAATATCCACCCTGTTATATATATATTAAGGCAGATAAATGTAATACTCTTACTCATTTTTGTTTTTAATTATCTGTAGGTGGAGCAAAGGTACAGGCAGTATCATCACCAGATGCAGATAGTGATTTCCTCGTTTGAGCAAGCCGCTGGAATCGGTTCTGCAAAGACATATACATCCCTTGCGCTGAAAACAATCTCGAAGCAGTTTAGGTGCTTGAAAGATGCAATTACAGGTCAAATCAAAGCCTCAAACAAAAGCTTGGGTGAAGAGGATTGCTTGGGAGAGAAGATTGAAGGTTCAAGGCTCAAATTTGTAGATCATCACCTCAGGCAACAGCGTGCACTTCAGCAGTTGGGAATGATCCAGCACAATGCTTGGAGACCCCAGAGAGGATTGCCTGAAAGATCAGTTTCAGTTCTCCGAGCTTGGCTCTTCGAACACTTTCTCCACCCGTGAGCATTTTCTGCCCTTTCCTATCCATGACCAATTCCTCGTAGATAATCGTATAGTTTACATGATTCATGTCTGATTTGTGAACCTTTCGTGTTTCAGCTATCCCAAGGATTCCGACAAGCTCATGCTCGCAAAGCAAACAGGACTCACGAGGAGCCAGGTACGAACCATCTCCTGCATTTTTTTAAGCATTAATTTCGATCGCAGCTGTGGAAATTCTTATATTTATTGTGTGTCTGCGTGCAGGTGTCTAATTGGTTCATAAACGCACGAGTTCGACTTTGGAAGCCGATGGTGGAGGAAATGTACACGGAGGAAATTAAGGAACAGGAACAGGATGGATCAGAGGACAAAACAAGCAAGAGTGATCACAATGAAGATTCTGCCTCTAGGTCAGCTCTTCAAGAGAGAGGTTCAGCCGGCGAAAATCAAACTAGAAGTTTCAAGTCCCTGGACAATTCACCAGATGCTCCTTCTGCGATCTCAGTTCCCGCAGCTTCAACATCTCCTGTCGGAGGAAATGTCCGAAACCAGTCTGGGTTTTCCTTTATAGGATCATCAGAATTAGAAGGGATCACACAGAGGAGCCCAAAGAAACCAAGAAGCAATGATTTCATACAGTCCTCAACTAGCGTGCCATCCATAAACATGGACATCAAGCCTGGTCACGAGGCAAATAATGAGCAGGTTTCTTTGAAATTCGGCAGTGATCAGAGGCAGAGTAGAGATGGCTACTCATTCATGGGAGGTCAAACCAACTTCATTGGAGGTTTCGGGCAATACCCAATTGGTGAAATCGGGAGGTTTGATGGAGAGCAGTTTACACCAAGGTTTTCTGGCAATGGTGTTTCTCTCAGTCTGGGGCTACCACACTGTGAAAACCTCTCCTTATCAGGCACTCACCAAACTTTTCTTCCTAACCATGACATTCAACTGGGAAGAAGAGTAGAAATTGGTGAGCCAAATGAGTTTGGATCCATTAACACATCCGCGCCTCACTCCTCAACTGCGTATGAGAGCATCGACATTCAGAACGGAAAGAGGTTTATAGCGCAACTGTTGCCGGACTTTGTAGCCTGATAAAATTAGGAAAAAGAGGTGGAGGCTTCAGGATCTCTTTTCACTATTTGTTGCTGTTCCATCTATAACTAGGGGACAATGAAAATGCATGGTAGTGTAAGGACAGAAGAAACTTACTTTAGTAATAGGTCTATACTTGGCACAGAACCATTGAGTTCGTAGACAGCTTAGGATTTAATATTATTATATAGTTTATATATATATATATATATATTGTATATTATTTTTGTAAGTTTTCAATATGGATAGACGGATTGGTGTCATAAGAATTAGTTATTGGGTTATACCAAAATAGTATATTGATTGTGAGCAATCATATGTCATTGTGTATTTCATCAAATAAAGAGAATTATGTATGAACTGTTACTGATCTCAATTGATTGCTAGCTAACTATGCACAAGATGTGAAACTTAAGAATGGGATGCTGCGCGCAGAAATATTTTTCCTTAAAATCAAAAGGTTAACATCATCTTGAAACGATAAATTGCAAGAAAACCACTTTTATACCTTCTTCTAGTGGTGTCAGGTGAAAGCTTTCCGAAGCATAAACATCATAGGTCCCATCCATACAAAGTTTTCAAAGATAAGTCAGGAATGGTTGCAAAATATGATTTTCTGATGCATGAATTCTGGGAAATTTGATAGATAGCTAGATGAGGAACCCCAAAAGGTACTCTGCTAGAGAAAAGTCAGGAAAACAAAATTAGGTGGAAAAATAAAGTCAAAAGGAGCAAGACCGCATGCAAAAATTACCAATCCAAACGGTCCAAGACCATTCATTACTCCATAGAAGAAGAAAAGTAACGAAACTATCTATTGTTTATTAGGTAGAGTTAGATAAGGCAATGGGGTATGCTGCACATTTTTCTTTGTTTATAAGGATTGCTTCTTTGCCAAGGAAACTGAAATCTTGAACTGCTACCCCATTATTTGACCAACATGGATAAGGTTTTCTCATATCACGAATTATATTCTTTTAGCCTTTCCCTGTACTACTGGGGGAATAGGCGGATACATAGGCTTTAGCGTATACTACTTGGTTATTATTTCTGCACTCATCACAAAACGTCGAAGAAATAATTCCAAATATAAGGTTCGTTAAACTTCTTTTCATGGCAGAAAAGTAAACATGTAAATCAACTTAATGAAAGTGTCTAGTTATGTTTATATATGTACAGATCGAATTGGATCGTAAAATGTCCATGTAGTATCTCTTACGCTTACTGCGCTTCTCCAAGACATTCCCTGCAGACTTCATCTCCCTCCCCTCATGTATGGTAAACAAGATTGAAAACGCTAGAGTAAGTTCTTCAATTACAAAGTAATTATCTCGTAAATGATAAAAAAAAACATATGAAAATTGTTAAATAGTAATATAAATCATATTCTGTCACCTCACTTAACAGTTTAAGTTTTTAGTGGGATAGTTCCTTGACATGGTATTAGAACTTTGTTGATCCAGTAGTCATGAGTTCGGATCTTACCACCCTCATTCTATTTGATAAAAATCAAGCACAAGATAATGTGAATTTGTGTAAATTTCAAGTCCAAAAGTTTTTTACTTGAATGGTATATTAAAAATAATATAAATTATATTCTAAAATATCGCCTAATAGGTTAAGTTTTAAAATGGGATTAGTGAAGATAAAAATTAGCATGAGCAAATTGGAACATATGACAGCACAAGCCCAGAAGGTTTTCTGAGAGTTTAATTACAAGTGGCATTGACAATCAAACAATGAACGATAAGCTAAAAGCTAGTGCACCTCTCGTGTAGGGGTCTGATCATTTTAGTGAAACTTTATAAACCAAACCCTAATCTTTGCAAAGGATAGAAAAATGAATTCTCAAAAAAAAAAAAATGTTTGGGAAGTAATATTTCAACATATAACTTTTAAGTAAAAATTATTTGAATTTAAAACTTGGATAAATTTAAAAAAATATCTTATTAGCGGTCATGATCTATTAGTGACTGTCTAGTCATTATGATTTTAATACTATATTAAAGATACATTTTAATATAAAAATTTAAGATAGATAATAATTTATGATATTATTTATATTATTTTATAGCTAACCAGGATGTATCTAACCCTAACAAAAACATGAAAAACAAATAATCAAAGTGTGCCCAGTGCGTCTTCAACCTTCTGTTTGCAACCTTGAACCTGTAACACCAAACCTCAAATGCCTCAGTGAAGTCTGGATACCGAGTAAACTCATTTCCATTCAGGCAAAATCTCTGTCTGGACCTCTGATGGCAGCTCAAGAACAATTGAAACAAATGTGGATCGAAGGACTGTCATAGCTCATCACTATCAATCGTAAGTACGTACTGGAACATCCTCGGCATTAGTTGTGTCAGAAACAATTAATGCTTTGGTAATCCTCACAAATGGATGCCAAATCTCCACCAAGTGAAGCCGCATAGCAGGAGGAAGAATATCAATGCCATATCCTATTGCTTCTATACATAACCTTTGCTGCCATCTCTACAACCTTCGACGTTTTCTCAGTAATTATGGCTTCTGATCTTGCTTGCTCAACAACCTGAACTAGCTCATCTGATACATCTACCCAACTATTGACAAATTCTTCCATGATTACCAGCTTATTTAACATCTGGCAAGCCCATGCCAGATCTGGCAGATATGATTGAAACGATTGCATTTTGTCTTAATTTCTCGTAAGATGATTCCACAGACTGACATAACAAAGCTTCTAACATGTTAAATCTGACGAACAATCCCTTCACGAATTATTTTTAGGATCTCCTCCTCCTCAGCTTCTTCCCAAGGCATTGCTTTCAGGTAGTTCAACACGCAGTAACAATTTGTAAGACTCTGCAGCCGCATGCATGCAGAATGCCAAGGGCAGTCTTCACACCATGCTTCCCAAGGAACCATCAATAACAATATAGAGAAGTTGAAGGAAATTGAAATGGTGATCAAATTCTGATTCTTGGGAGTAAACTTCAACACAGTTCGATCCATGAGCCAATGATCTGGCTAGTCGGCCAGTTCTCAGAAAGGCATAAAGCATACCAAGGTATTAAAATGACGCCAAAACCAATTATCCCCGCCTTCTTGTGTTTGGAGTTGGACAACATCATCTCTGGTCGAGCGATCACTAATCCCACTTGGCTCTTTAATTCATGTAGATAAATATTGAATCAACAGAAATCGTAAACAGAGTTAAATTCATTGTACAACTATAAAGAATCAGAAATAGCTGAGGGAATGAAACATAGCCATGATTGAAACAAAACAATTACAATCACCCAGCAGGATTACAGCAATTATTGAACTATGGCAAGACATGCACCTTTCAAAACAAAATCACATAGCATTGGATTTCGCTCTTATATTCACTGAATTTCATCACTTGATCATCCGAAGTGAAGATCTCTCCCAGCTAAGGAGGGAATAAGTATTATTATGAGTTTTTTTTTTCTTCTCAAGAACAAAAACTAAACAGGATCAAGAATTGACATGCATATTCAAATGAAGAAAATCAATATAATGGACAAGTAAGCAAACTTACTGGTGATATTCCATCCATCAAAGCAGTCAGCACTTATAAGCATTCTGTTTGCTCATTATGGCTACTGTAAACGAATGAGAAAAAATTGCAAGTGTATAGTTGTATCAACACATGAATATTGAAAACAGTAGGATTAGAAATAGAAGGGTATTCAGGTGTTATTAGATTTTTCAAAAAAATTATAACAGGTTACAAACAACATTTTACATAATTCTTTTTTTAAAATGCATATAAATATTTTTCTTCTGAGGCTGGAAGATCTATGAAGTATGGGCCAACCTAGAAAGCTCCATATTTACTACTTCCTGGATAAAATAGAAACAGGTGGAGTTAAGAATATTATTATCTAGAGCAGGTATATAGGCTTTTGGTTTGACTTCTTTCTATTAAAAGGCTTTCATGAAAGAAGCAAATCCAGCCGCAGTCTAGTCCAACTTGGCGAGCCGCAGAGGTATTTGCAGCTCCATTTACCCAGGTATTTCTATGGTAGTTTTAAATCTCAATTAAAGAATTTTAGAAAGGAAAGTGCCATGCTATCAGTGTAATTTTCCCAACAAATATTTCGACAAAACAACTCTTTTGTAGTGTTTATTAATTAGTTCTGTAAAATGTGTCGAATCCCATGATAAAAACTTCTTTAGAAAATGTACAGATTGTGGTCAGAACCTCAGTTTTGCCTTCAAAATTTGGGGTTTTTTATGTGAGCTAGGTTTCGGAACTCATCGTGTAATCGATCGATAACAAACATGGCATGCCTTATGCTTATAATGTGGACGATTTTGAAGACAGCTTGCATCTTCCTTCCAGCAACACTCTTCTTCTTAGGAGAAAAGGGTTAATAATACAAGGAAGCCCTGAAAAAGATATCCTAGACACTTGCCAGCATCTGGAGTAAGTTAAAGCGTTATTTATCGTATAGCCATTGTATAATGTATCAAAATGCATGGAAGCATCAGTGTTTATCCTTTAGATTAGCTAGTGATACACACACACTATTTGAAAAACAAAAGAGAAAACAATATAAAACTCTTGTTAACCCATAAAACCCAAGTCACGAAGCATTTGATCGGAATCATCAAATATAAAAAAAAACATGAAGTTCAATTCTTAATAGATTGAATATTCAATGATAAAAATAAAAATAAAATATCACACAAAAGGATCATAATGAAAAAAATAATTAAAAGCCCAGAAAAAAGTTTTGAGTTAACTTGAGTTAATCCGTCAAATTTACAAACTAAATCATGAGATCAATATAACTTTATGAAAAAACAAAGAAAAAAACATGAAGCCTATTCTAAGAAAAATAAAATTAATCAACCTCTTGTAATGAGATGGGAAAAAAACCTAAATAAAAAAAAAAGTGAACATATATCATAGGCCATTTCACTGGAATGACCAAACATTGAAAAACCATGAAATTTAAATTTCAACAAATAAAATGTCACAAAAAGAATTCAAGCACAGGAAAAACTCAAAATAAAAATAGAAACTAAAATAATAATGACCAATTTTTTTTTAAAAAAAATCACGCTCACACACACAAATAAAAAAATAATAATTAAAGGACGGATAATTTTGCATTGAAAAACTAAACTGAAAAGAAAAAAAAATCATAATAGAATTGAAAAAGAAACCACTAAAGAGAATGAGGACCAAATCTATACATATCAAGATTTTAATCAAAAGATGAGATTGAAAATAATTGAAAGTTAACAAAATAAAAAAAGGCAAGGAACATATAAAAAAAGAGAATAATCAAATTTGAAAAATCCAAAAATAAAAAGCTTACATTGAAGGATACAATTGAGAAAAAAAAACTTTCAAAAGGGATAGGGACAAAAATTAAACAATTAAAAGAATGAGGATTGATGCTTAATTAAACCTAACCAAGAGAACAACACTAAAGTTTTAAATGTTCAACGCAAATCTCAAGGGAAGTGAGAAAGAAAAGAGAAAAAAATGGCATCGACGATAATCCATCCATGAAAATCAAACATGCATTACCTTTTGAGAAAGAGAATGCTGAGATGAATCAAGTGACACGCTAAAGCAAATTCGTAGCGTTTATGTAACGGGGCATGTGACACGACTTCTCACATGCCCTAGATATTTTTTTCAATATTTTTTATTATTGTGAAAGACTAATTTATGCCCAAATGAATTTATTATAAAAATAAGCCCAATTTAAAAAATAGAAATGCCCCCAAAAAAGCCTGATTAAATTCTTAAACTAAAGTTATTTTAGTAAATTTATTGTGCTAAAAATATGAGATCTCACAAAAATACCTTGGAGATTAAGGTGGTGGTTGGTATGCTTGACAATGATTGATTGGACATAACAATGTTTTTGTGAAGTTGTTTATTGCACCCTTGGCTAGTACAAGCATCAATATTTGTTTGGTCTATAACATTTAATTTTTTTTTCCTATTAAAAAGGTTACGACAAGTTTGTCCAACCTTTTCACAAGGGTTAATTTGGTTTATCTAGGTTAACTTGAATAAAAATAATAATTATTATATTTTTAAAATTCAACTAGAAAACTGACATTGGGCAAGGACTGGGTCATAGATCATGTTGATAATTGATCTGGGTCAACATAAGAATAAAATAAGTTATTATTATAATTGTAAAAATTGACTCGGGGGTTGACTTGGGGCTATACTAAGATCATAGGTCAAGTTGACCATTGACTTGAATAAAAATAATTACTATTATAGTTTTAAAACTTGACTTGATGGTCACTCCAAGGCTAGGCTTGTATCATAAGTTGGGTTAACAATTGACTTGGGTCAACATAATAATAATAATAATAATATTATTATTATTATTATTATTATTATTATTATTATTATTATTATTTAAAACCCAACTTGAAAATAAAAATGATTATTATCATAGTTTTAAAACTGATTGAGAATTCGACTTGAGGCCAAGATGAGATCATGATTCTAGTTGACCATTGACCGAGTTAAAGTAAAGATGAAATGATTATTGCCATAGTTTTAAAGTTTGACCAAGTGGTCGACCTAGGTCACGGGCCAGGATGGTTATCCTAGCTGACCCAAGGTGATATAAGAATTAAAATAATTATTATTATAGTTTCAAATGTCGACTGAGGATTGATTTAGGGTATGGCCTTAGTCAAGGGTTGAGAGGGTTGACCCAAATTGATCTAAGTTAAAATAAGGATAAATATGATTATTATCATAGTTTTAAAACATCTTTTAGGGGTTGGCCCGGGGTAAGACTGGGGTCAAAGGTCAATAGGATTAACTCAGGTTGATCTAGGTCAACATATGGATAAAAGTAATTAGCATTATAATTTTAAAACATGATTTAGAGATTGACCAGGGACAAGGCTTAAGCCATGGTTAAGATGTTTGCTCGAGTTCACCTAAATTAAAAGAAAAATAACAATGTCATAAATAGATTTTTATCTTGGATTTTCCACCTCATAGGTCGACCTTGATTTTTTATTGGGTTAGGTTAAATCATTATTTCTTTTATTTGTGTTTAAAACTAGATTGATCCAGATTTCGATAAGCAGAGTCTCATCTAGTGTCTACAAAACAAAAAATAAGACAAGTTCTCCAATTCAATCCAAAGCACACCAAACATAGGATAAGACAATTATTTGTTCAATTTAGTCTTGTCTAATTCAGTCTAAACAATATTGTCGAGGATACTAAACACCATATAATTATTATTTTTTTGCTTTTAGGGCTATTTAAATAATTTTACTTTTAAAAATTCCATTGTACCCTAATCCAAACAAAAATAACAATAGATCACATGGAAAAGACCATTTTACTCCTAATCATTTAATGATTTTACCCTTTAATTCTACATGTCAAATCATGCTTGTACATACATGTCTTGGGTGATCTTAATGGATCCAACCCTCATTTAAAAACCTCATTATATATATATATATATATATATTATAGGCCAAAAGAAATAATGTGCAATAATATTTAGTTTACTATTCAGTATAATAGTAAAATGATAGTTTTGCATTTCCTAAAAAAATCTTTTACCTTTGTTAAAGGTATTGTTTTCCTTTTCACATGGTGCATTAATTATTAAAGGCATGTTCAAATCATAATATTATTTTTATTTTTAAGCACAGTAAGTAACCTAATTACCTCAAAAATAAAATATTTATCATTGACAAAGAGGGCACAACATTCTTTTTTTCATGTACAATATATTGACAATTTTACCCCTAGAATCATAAATTTTAAATCACAGCTCCAAGGGCTTTGTGGTCTCTTCCTTCAATATATTTGTAATTACCTAGGTACTAAGATCATTTTTTCTCTTAACATTGATTAAATATTATTTAATTATAAAATATTATTGGTGCGTGCTGTTAGGATGATGAATCCTTACTGAGAAATAGAATCAAACAGATTGGGTTTGATGATCTTGCAGTGCATCACAGATTGATGTGTGCGAGAGAGAGAGAGAGAAGAGAGAAAAGAGAAAAGAGAGGGAAAAGCAATTTTGAAAGTTTTGTGCTCTGTATATTTTTCCACACATATCACGTGACCACCAGTGCATATTTATAGGCACTGTTACATTATACTCAATTGTTTATACTATACGTATACTCTAACATCCTCCCTCAATCCCATGCCTTGGTAAGCCAAGCATGAGATTGTTACAATAAATTCGAAACAAAGGAGCACTTAATCCCTTTGTGAGAATGTCTGCAAACTGCTCCTTTGAAGACACAAATTGAACAGCCAACTGATTTCCAGCTACCCTTTCACGCACAAAATGAATGTCAATTTCAATATGTTTTGTCCTCTGATGTTGAACAGGATTGAAAGATAGTGCTATGGCAGAGAGGTTGTCACATAACAAAACTGGTGGCTGATCAATTGGAATGTGAAGAAACACCATCAACTGTTTAATGCAGTCAAGCTCAGCAGCTGTGGATGACAATGCACTATACTTGGCTTCTGTTGAAGAACGGGACACAGTGGACTGTTTCTTAGAAGACCAGGAAATGGGATTTGACCCAATGAATACCACTAATCCAGTGGTTGATCTTTTGTCATTTGGATCTCCTGCCCAATCCGCATCACTAAAAGCTTTAACATCCATAGACCCACACCGATAAGAAATTCCATGATTGACAGTACCCTTCAAGTACCTCAAAATGCGTTTGACAGCAGTGTAGTGAATCACCATAGGACTTTGCATAAATTGACACACTTGGTGAACTAAGAATGCAATATTTGGATGAGTGAATGTCAAATACTGTAATGCAGCAACAATACTTCTATATAAAGTGGGATTGTCAAATGGCAGCCCATCATCTTTACATATCCTCTGATATGGCAAGCAAGGAGTCTCACAAGCTTTAGACTCAAGCATTTCAGTTTTGAGCAGAAGGTCTTGAACATATTGAGACTGTGATAAGAAGAGACCAGTTTGATTGCAAGTAATTTGAACACCCAAAAAATAGTGAAGATCACCTAAGTCTTTAATATCAAACTCAGAAGATAATGCTTGTATAATCAGTTGCACCTCACAAGTTTTACTCCCAGCAATAATTATGTCATCCACATACACCAATAGGATCGCAATACCATCAACAAGATGTTTAACAAACAAAGAGGGATCAGAATACGTGCACTGAAATCCTAAAGATGGTAAAAATGCAATAAACTTGTCATTCCAAGCTCTCGGAGCCTGTTTGAGGCCATATAGAGACTTGTGAAGCCTGCACACAAGCTGAGGATGTTGTTAGTCTGCAAACCCAGGAGGTTGAGCCATGTATACCTCTTCATTTAGAATGCCATGAAGGAAGGCATTCTTAACATCTAGCTGTCGCAATATCCACCCAAATTGAGCAGCAAGTGATAGAACCAGTCTGATTGTAGTTGGTTTTACCACTGGACTAAAAGTCTCCCCATAATCAAGGCCTGCCTCTTGACTAAACCCCTGAGCTACTAATCTAGCTTTATGTTGAACAGTGGAACCAGTAGCATCTTTCTTAATCTTGAAGATCCATTTACAGCCTACCACATTCCTGTCAGGTGGCAAATTCACAAGTGTCCATGTCTCCTGAGAGTGAAGGGCATCAAGCTCTTCCTTCATTGCATTGAACCATAGTGGATGCTTTAATGCTGACTTATAGCTATTAAGCTCAAAGACAAGTCAGGATTAGGTAAATTCATAGCAGTAAGAAAACATGTTTTTCTTTTTGACAATTCCACTCTTGGACTGTGTTTGCATAGGATGCAAGTTCATTGGTGGAATCTGCAATACTACTGAAATAGCCTCAGGCCGAAAATCATCAACTGAAGTAATGGATTCAGTGGACATACCTCTATTGCTGGATTCAGGTGCCATATGAATTTGAGATAATGTTGAACAAGCAGTATTAGTAGTGGACAAGACTGGTGAGAGCGGAGGAGAAGGACTAGTAGAAGCAAAACCATCAAGAGGTGTTGGTAAGCTGACAATAGTTGAAGGTGGAACAACATGCATGATAGACAGGGGTGAGACAACTGGAGAAGGAGGAACAACTTGACTTTTGGAGGCTAAGTCTTTATAGGGAAATACATGTTCAAGAAACATCACATGTCTAGAGATATACACATGTTTCTTAGGCACATGATAGCAAATATAACCTTTGTATTGAGGGGCATAGCCTAGAAACACACACATAGAAGTTTTGGGTTGGAGTTTATGTTGGTTATAAGGTCGTAGTAATGGAAAACAAGCACACCCAAATATGTGTAAATGAGAAATGGAAGGAATATGACCAAATAGCAATTCAAAGGGTGACTTATTTAGCAGGACATCAGAAGGCATTCGGTTGATCAAGTATGAAGCAGTGTTAACTGCATAAGTCCAAATGTAGATGCTAATTGAGCATGTTGAAGCAAAGTGATGGTAGTTTCAATTAGGTGTCTATGTTTACGCTCAGCTAACCCATTTTGTTAAGGTGTGTATGGACAAGATTTGTGATGAACAATACCCTTGTCAGCAAGAAATTTCTGGAAAGGTTTGTTAACAAATTCACCCCCCCCCCATCACTTTGAAATACTTGAATTGTCTTAGCAAATTGAGTGTAAACATAGGTGTAGAATGAAGTGAAAACTGAAAACACATCACTTTTATTAACAAGTGGAAACAATTAACAAGTGGAAACAACCAACAATACCGAGAAAATTCATCAACAAATATTACATAAAACCGATATCCATCAACAAAAATGTGAGGGGAAGGACCCCAAAGATCACTACAGATAATATTAAATGCTGATCTAGCAGAATCTACACGTGAGGGAAAAGGAAGTATACAAAATTTACCCTTAAGGCAACTAACACATACAACATAATTTTTATATGTAGAACACTGAATATTTGAGTTTTGTAACATAAGATTGACTACTTTATTTGAAGGGTGACCTAGTCTATGATGTCAAGTGGATGATAAAACCAACTGACCAATGAAGGTTATGGACTGTAAATTGCTAAGCGATCGTGAAGCAGCAGAAGACATAGGGTAGAGTCTATTACTGCACTGCCCCTTGTACATTATCCTGCCTGTTAGCTTCTCCTGAACCCAAAAATAGAAAGCATCAAAAAATTAGATAGCAATTGTTATCTAAGCAGACCCGATGCACAGACAACAAATTCTGGGTCAATTTAGGCACACATAAAACAGACTTCAATTGCAGTGGCTTAGCATATGTAGGAATGATCGCAGAACCAACATGAGATACGGACAAACCTTCACCATTGGCTGTGTGGACAGTATCTTTTGAAGGATATGGAGAGCTGAGTGAAAGGTTTGACAAATCAGCAGTCATGTGATTTGTCGCCCCTGTATCCGTGATCCAAACTGGAGAGGATGAAATAGCTGCAGGTGTCTGATGATGGGGTTGTGCATATGCCTGATGCATAGTGTGAAGCGCATGCTACTGTGATCCGAACTGCTGTGACTGAGGAACAGGTGAGCTACTTGAGGAGCCAATAAAATTTGGTCCGGTTTCATTGTAGTAGCAGTACCAAGTTGTATGATTGGGCTTGCCACAAATTGAACATTTAACCCTTTCATATCCCCTAATCCCACATGAAGGTGCTGTGTGACCCTCCATATTGCATAATTGACACACAATGACACCAGAAGATACTGGTGATTGAAATGAACCAGGGGAAAATGTTTCTGACAGTCTAGAGTTCATGTTTGACAAGTCAGGAGGTTTAGGATGAAATGATGCTCTCTGTGGGTAGGACCTCTGATTAGAATTAGGTCTGACCCTACCTCTATTTATGTTGAATGATCGGTATCCACTATTATCATACGAATTAAAACCATTCTGACCACGAGATGACTAAAAGGATTGTGGAGCAGTGTGCTGAGGTTTTGTAATTGTATGCATAGCAGTAAGAAATGAAGAATTAACAAAGGTATTATTCTCAACAATAAGCTCCTTAGCCAACAATTGAGAGTGAAATTCCTTCAATGTGATATCACTCTCTCTACCTCTAATAACACACCTAAAAATGATATATTCAGTAGGTAAGCCATTTAGTGCCAAAATTACTATATCCTCATCAGCAAAATAAACACCCGCTGCAGCCAAATAATCCCTAGCCTCTTTAATCTTCAACAGATATTGACCTATACTATCTATCCCTTTTCTAATATTCTGGAGGTTTGATTTCAGCTGGAAAATACTAGTTTTCGAGACAGTAAAAAACTGCTCTTTCAATCGTTGCCAAAGATCTTTGGAACTAGTACTACCAATCGCACAAGACAATGCTACAGGGGATAATGTAGCAGTAATGAGCTGCATGACAGCTTGATCATGCATTTTCCATATTCTCAGTTCATCACATTCAATAATAGCTGAGGAAGAGAGTGAGGAATTTATACCAATATCAGCAGTAAAGGCTGGACATGGGTGCGAACCATCAGCAAAACCAAAAATACCATTACTCTCCAGTAGAAGTTGAATTTGGAAGTTCCAATTCAAATAATTGGAATCATCGAGTTTAACATTGACAGACGAAGAAATTGAGGAAATAAGAGAAGTAATTGGGGATTGAAGAATATGCAACTGTGCAGACGTCACCATATTTGTGGTGGAATGTATGCAAGATCAATTTGCAAGACTGGGTGCTTTAATAGTCAACCAGAAAAAAAATGAATTTCAAAATGAAATGAAATTCAATTGAATATGAACATTGATTTTGATAAAATGAGTGAAGATTGGATCATTTGAGCGCTGGTACCATGTTAGGATGATGAATCCTTACTGAGAAATAGAATCAAACAGATTGGGTTTGATGATCTTGCAGTGCATCACAGATTGATGTGTGCGAGAGAGAGAGAGAAGAGAGAAAAGAGAGGGAAAAACAATTTTGAAAGTTTTGTGCTCTGTATATTTTCCCACACATATCACGTGACCACCAGTGCATATTTATGGGCACTGTTACATTATACTCAATTGTTTATACTATACGTATACTCTAACACGTGCAATGCATATACTATCAAGTGAGAGGTGCCAACACCCTTTGGTCGATGCACGTGGCATAAAATGTTGTTATATATTATCGTTGGTTATGTCACTGTGTCCGTTTTCTGTCTAGACAACACTTGTCGATTGTGGTGGGGTGGTTTTTCAGTGGTTGATCTTTTTTTCAATTTCTTTTCTCTTCCCTACTTTGAAAAATATAATTTGGTCCTCTTTATTGTTGATATTTCACATTTACTTCTTATTCTTTTTTATTTCTAGTTTTATGTCCATGGACTCTTTTTTAAGTTTAATTTTGTTTTCAATTTAATTATTCAATTATAATTTATCAGGTATAAGTTTTTCCAATTTGATCCTTCTTGTTTTTATTTTGAATTTTCTTCCTTGACCTTTTGTAAAACTATTTGTGTTTTCAACTTCATCCTTTAATTCAAATTTATGGGGCATTTGTTTTCTTTCTAAATTGGTCCTTTAGTTAGATTTATTTTTCTTTTCAATCTACCCCTCCAGTAAAAAAACATTCTTGCCCTTAAATTTATATTTTGATTTGATTTTCCCTATCATTCTTTTAATTGCTATCTTTTATTTATTTATTTTGGATTCTTTTATGTAATTTTTCTGTTTTTCATGATTTCATCCTTTGATAAATTATTTGCTAGGGATTAAGCTTCGTGATTTTTCTATGTATGGTGCTTTCCATCTAATGAATTGAGTCATAGTTTTAAAATATTAATGTTGGTTTACCTATTTTTTCTAATTTTATCATTCGATATTATTGTTTTTTTTTTTAAAAAAAAGACTTTGTGGTTTTCTTCAAAATAAGTTATCATATTATTCTGATCTCGTAACCTAGACACGGGTTTTATGTGTTAACCCAGGTTGACTTGTCCCTTATTATTCAAGTTGTATCTTTTTTATCAAATTACATACTTTATGAGGGTTTTTTCCAAGTTATTTGTTGTGTTTTTTTAATATTTTATTTGTTTACAATTGGTGCTAATTTTTTATTATTTGATTAAAATAATATCAACTTATCGAACATACGTTTGATATTATAACCCATATTATTATTTTTTAAGGAAAAAACCATGATTGCAGTTCCTAGATATCATTTTCTACACACACGAAAAAATAATTCCACAGGGTATCACTAGTATCAATCTACAGCTAAAACTTGACAAATGATATATACATGGAGAGAAAGAAAACACTTGAACACATGACCGCGACTGCTAGACATCAATAAACACAATTTAATCTCACCACCGCACCTGCGCGAGTGGTAAAGATTGAGGTCTTCTCAATGTGATTCATGTTTCATGTGACACACTGGGAATGTAATCTATGTTGAGATTACGTTGATATTTTTTAATTTCCTGTATAAGAATTTAGTGTTAATTTCTTGATTAATAGTTATGCGATTTTATCTAATATAGTTTCTAATGGTCAATGGATATGACGTGATGATATAGAACTTGTGATTTGCATAACAAATCTCGAGTTCGAGTTAGTGCACGCACTTCTTTTAAGAGATTGGGACAGCTCAGGTTTAAATCACTAACCTAGACCCACAAAGTATATAATTGATTTTTGGATTTCCTCGTATAAAAAAAAAGATTTTATCATATATAATTGATTGTACCTCTATCATTATTTCAATAGAAAATCATCAGAGTATTTTCTTTCCATTCAAAACATGTTATCAGAGCCACTTGATTTTTACTTTTGTTTAATCTTTGAATCTTCATCTCATAGGTCACTAATTTGACAGAAAAAAAACCCAGTTTATGATTTTTCCATTTTTTTCCTTAGCACGGACTTGAAATTGATTTGCACAGCCCCTTTTTTATGTTCCAGCAAAGCAGAGGACAGTTTCTTTTCAGCTCAACTAGATTACACATTGTTCGAACTTTTTCTCAATCCTTCTAAACTGCGCTCTGTTTCAATTATTTCTCCAAATTCTAGTCCTTGCGTGCGCCAGTAACAGCTTTAGTCCCAGTTCTATTTTTTCCAATCTATTTGGCTCTCAGCAAAAATACTTCGTAGCACATACCGACTTGAACAATGAAAAATAAAAAATAAAACTATGAGGCCTATCTTTTGTTGAAACTTCGAGTACAGGACAGACTGAGTTGCAACGGCTAGTCGAACGATATGGGAGAGTTGAACAAGTGGTTATGGATATGATGTCTGGATTTGTTTTTATTTATATGAAAGATGAGAGAGATGTTGAGGACACAATTCGAGGACTTGACCATGTAGAATTTGGTTGCCACGGCCGTAGACTGTTAAGAGATATACCAGCTGTCATTTATTTCATTATTGTATTTTATTACTTAAAGATAATCTCTGCAATAGCTGTTAGGATTGGTACATATTGTTGGGAATCTGTTTTCCCTTCTCTGCCATAGTTGTTACAAATATTCGCTCCTCTGCTAAGAGCTTGATGTATAAATACTAACCTGCACATAATGAATACTGTGTGATTCAACAACAATACTTTTGTATTCATTACATAGACTTCGTGTCAAATGGGCAAAGCAATAAAGTAAAATTAGAATGCCTTCTAAGACCTTATTTACTATCAACTTTGATCCAAATCATACACTAACATGCTTGTAATATGTATAGAATGTGCTATGAAAACAAATTGTGGTTGTATTAGTAGTAGAATGACATCCTATTAACAATGACAGCAATCACTTGTTCAAATGTGATTACCAACCAAGTTTTTTAACATAAAAAGTGTGAGAACAAACTATGACTTAAATTATAAGTTTATTTCAGAAAACCCACTTAATAAAGCAATTTACAACAGAGACCGAGAGAGATATGGCAGAGTGTTTTTAACAGAAAATTTTCACACTGTATTCTTGTTGTTGAGGATCAAATTTATACATAATGTATGCTAAATGTAAGGAATTACAGAGGAATTACTATGAGTTAAATATATAATGATTTGCAATTGCTTTCCTAGAGTATTGCTACAATATTTGCTTGCATTAATATACACATAATTTACGACTAGAGTAATGTTGGATCTGTTTTTCCATTAGCTGTCTTAATACACCCCCTCAAAATTGAACTGCCATCAACAAGGGTAATTTTGCTTCTCAGATGTTTTGTGTGTTTCTTGGAGAAAGGCTTTGTCAACAAATTAGCAAGTTGATCTCAAGTATGGACATGTTGAACGTGAATAACTCCACGATGAACTAGATCACGAACAAAGTGAAGATCAATTTGGATATGTTTCATCTTGGAGTGGTGTATTGGATTGTGACTAAGATGTGTGGCTCCAAGATTGTCACACAGGATTGAGGGAGCAGTGTTGAGTTTGAACCCAAGTTCTTGAAGGAGAGTGTATCCAAATAGTTTCAGAGGCTGCATTGGCAAAAGATCTATATTCAACCTGGATTGAAGATCGAGCGACAACACGTTGTTTCTTCAAACTCCAGGAGACTGGATTAGATCCAAGAAAGATAATATATGCCAACATGGATGTGGAATCGTCAAGGTTGCCTACCCAATCAACATCTGAAAAAGTGGTGAGAGATGGATGTGTATGACTCGTCAGCTAAATAACATGAAAAATAGTTTGCTTCAAGTAGCGCAGACGCTGTTTTGTTACTGCCCACTGGGTTTGAGTAGGCTTATGCATGAATTGAGACAGTTTGTTTATAGCAAATGAGATGTCTGGTCTAGTGAGAGATAGGTACTAGATGCTACCAATGACTAGTCGGTATTTAGTGCTGTTAAAAGTAGTGTCATCATTGAGTTTTAGAGGTGTATTGGTTGAGAGAGGGCTACACACTTCCTTAGCCCAAACATGTTCGTATTGGAAAGTAATCATGAACATACTTGTGCTGGTAAAGGAAATACCACCTAGAATGGGTATTTCCAACGCCTAAGAAATAATACAGTGCTCTCATATCCTTCACTAAAAATTTCCAGCCAAGTTGGTTATCCATAGAATTCATAAAGTTTTAATTATTTCCAATAATCACTAAATCATCCATATATACAAGAAAATAATATATAATTGACTTATGTTGAAAGATGAATAATGAAGGTGCATTTTCTAGGGCAAAATACCATGCCTTAGGGGATTGTTTGAGACCATAAATGGTCTTTCAAAGACAACAAACATGCTCAGGTTACTCAAATCTTTAAGGCTTGGGGGTTGCAACATATAAACTACTTCGCTAAGCTCCCCATGAAGGAATTGATGTCTAGTTGGCGTAAGCCCCAACCATTCATTATAGCAATTGAAATTATAGCTCAAATTCTTGCTAGCTTAACTACGGGACTGAAAGTCTCTGTATAGTTTACCCTCAATCATTGATGATATCTTTTAGCCACTAAACAAGCTTTAAATCTCTCCACTGTCCCATCATATTTGTGTTTTACTCTAAACACCCATTTACAGCCTATTGGATTGCAATGGCTTGAAGGAGGCAGCAGTTCCCATGTCCCATGCTACATGAGAATGGTTAGTTCATTAGACATAGCATCATGCCAGTGACGGTAAAAAATGGTTCGACTGACACATGTGTGTTCTATGGTCTCGGGTGTTGCGACAATGTTTTTTCATGCTTCGCGCCCCACCATCCCTGGAGGAGAGAACATGCGGTGAAAAAGAGGTATTTTATAGTCGTAAAAATTATGACTATAATTATCAGGAGTCACCACCTAGTATTAAGGTCATTAAAAAAAACCTATTAATCTGCGAGAGTGTTGGTAAGAGGACATGTTGTGCAAGGGGAAAACGCATCACCCCTAGTGCACCCTACCTAACACAAACTGCATTGTCGTTTGATTTTTTTTCCAAGTCATTTTTATTTGTTGGTATTTAATAAGACTCAAAGTAGATCTCTCTTTGTGAGGGAGTCTCTACCTCGTTGGGAATTGAAAACCTAACTATTCTAAAATTTAGAAATTTTTATACTACATAAAAAACTTCTTTTTATTTACTATCTGCGGGTGTACTTTACAATGCAATTTTACACCCAGACAGCTAAAACAAAATAATAATTTTTTCTATATATATTTTGGCCAAATTCCAACAAATAATCATAAACTGGTTACAATATCCAATTTTCATTCAAAACATGTGAAAGATGCAACATTAATTTTGTTAACCAAAAATATTCTTGGAAAAAACTTGGAATTTGATTGTATGCACGAAAAAAACACATTTTTTAGTTTATAATTTTTTTAATAAAAATATTTTTTGTATGCACATTTTGTATTTTTTTCCCCTTTTATATGGGCTGCCTACCCAGCCCGATGGGCCGAGAGGCCCAACATTTGGGGCTGCATTGCCAGCCCAGGTGGGCTGAGGGACCCATCCATTCTAGGTGGCCAGAATGGGCCTTGTCCTCGACCTGGCCAACCCACTGTTCTGCACGTGAAGAGTGGGCATAAGTTACTCCCTTCACTGTTCATTGTTCTTCACATGCATAATAGTGGGACAGGGGAGTGAATTAATTCACTCACTTCACTGTTTACCACAATGGTGAACAATGAAATGGTGATTTGTGGAGGGTGATGACCGGAGTACCTGTCACTTTTACCTTGTAGAGAAGGCCGAGATGGTTCTTCCTGTGGTGGTTGGGTTATAAATGGTGGCATGTGGTGGCCGGGAGAACTGCCAGAAGGGGACTGGTTTTGTGCAGGGGTTATTGCTGCTTGATGTCGGCGCTGGAGAAGAAGAGTTAAGCTTGTTGGTGGAGTGGCTGGCGTCGAGGAGAAGACGTCACTGTTGACAGGGATGGTGCTAGGTGGTTGGTGGCTGCTTCTGGAGGTGTGAGAGGGCTATCGGCGTGACTGATTTTAGAAAAAGGGAGATGCTGACCGAGAGAGAGAGAGAGAGAGAGAAAGAACTACAGCCAGGAAGTACAGTTGCTAGAGGAGAGAGAAAGAGAGATGTTGACAGTGATAGAGCTCCTACCGATGACAAGGAAGATGATGGGTGCCTGTCGTTGTTGGTTATGCGTGTATATGTTTTTGTTATGTAAAATTTTCACAGTGTCTTCTTCTTCCTCATGCAATATTTCCCCTTTTTCTTCGTGTTCTTTCATGCTCCCCCTACTACTATTTATAAGTGAAGGAAACCATCATTCTGTAGCGTCATGCAGTGACGGGTTGCCTCTTACAGTGGTAAGATACAGCTGCATGCAGTGATGAGTTACTCCTATAGTGACATGCTATAGCTGTGTGCTGATGGGTTGCCTCCTACAATGGCTGCCTTCTCATCAATGTGCCTGCAGCGGTATTGTGCCTCCTGGAGTGGTGTGCTTGCAGCGGCATAGTTGCATCATGTTTCAGGACCTGGTATAATGATATTTTGGTCCTTCAATTTGTAATTGTTCTAATTGCATTCCCAATTGGATTCAAACTTTTAAATTTGTGCAATTGTATCCCCGTAAAAACTTCAATACCATCCTTAACTTTGCACTCTTTTTTTTATTCTGGTCCTTGGTTTCGTATTTACGCGATTTGGCCATTAAATTCTCAATTTCTTTAAGTTTGCCCTTGACTTAAACACAATTGGCTTGAAAAAAATTCAATTTGGTCTTTGAAAATTTCAATCTTCTTAATGGAGCCCGAATTAAGCTTAAGAACTTGATTTTTCATCAATTAAGCCCTTAATAAAATTAAATTGACCAATTTAAAGTATAATTAAGTCCTTGTATTTAATTAAATCTTTCAATTAGATCCTAAATTAATTTTCAAACATACTTATACTTTAAATTGGTCCATGATTAAATCAAATTGGCATATGAAAAATATAATTATACCTTTTGACTTAACTTTTACACAGATTTATCCAATAATAAATTACTTTAACCTTGAATCTGCATTTTCTTTCATTTTGGGCACAAAAGAGGTATGATTTGGCTCTCGAATCAAAATTTTCACCTTGATTTTTCTACCAATGTCAGCCCCTTTTATTTTATTTTTGTTTTATTTTGGGTAAATTTGGGGGAGTAACCCAAAATTGACTTATGACATCGAGTATGGAGTGTATGGTAGCACTGTTAAACTATTTGGCTTTAAAAGTTTTGTTCATAGACCAAGTGTTCATTTGATGGTGTCAAAAATTTGATGGTTATGGGTGCAAGGAAAGGATTTGGGGTTCAGGTGCAGGGTTATGAATGGATCTAGGTTTGGTGGTAGGTTGAGCATTGGGTATGGAGGATGGAAGGTTAGGGTTTATGGGTGGGAGGTTGTTTCCAATAGAAGACAACACTAGTGGAGATGATAAATTAGAGGAAGTAAAGACGGGAGGGTTACCTGGATATGTAGTGACCATGGTGAGAGCATCAACCAAAAGTGCTGGTGGCAAAGGAAGCAGTACAGTAACGAGGACTGAATTTGAAATAGTGGAGACAATTGAGGTAGTGTGTGAGGATAAAGAGGAACCAGATTCAGTCAATGGTGTTTGATCTTCATCAAATAAAACATCTCGTGAGATATAGACACGCTGAGTGCGTGGATCAAGACACCAATAAGCATTTTGAGTGAGCAAATAGCCTAATTTTTTGGTCAGAGGCTAGAATAAACACCCAATTTTTTGCAGTTTCAAATAATTAGGTTATTGACCAAAATGAACTTGATATGGGGATACATTTTGATGTAGTATTGTGGATTTTCGATTGATAAGGTATGTGGCTATGTTGAATGCATATGTGCAATATGTTAAGGGTAGATTTGCATCATGAAGTAATGTAAGACCAGTTTCCAATAAATGACAGTGACATCACTCTGAGACACCATTTTGTTGTGGTGTGTGTGGTGCGGTAGTGAAATGACTTATGGCATGAAGAGAGAGAAAATGTTTTATACTCATGTATTCACCCCCATTATCTGAGTATATGGTTTGAATTTTGGTTTTGAACCAGTTTTCGACGAAGTTTTTGAATTGTAGAAAAAAATTTGCAACCCTGGATTTTGTTTCCATAGGATAAAACCACATGTATTTGGTGTAGTGATCAATGAAAATGAGGTAATATCGAGAGCCATGTAAGCCAACACTGTGCGCGGGACCCCAAACATCAATATAGATGCGGTTAAGAGGTGGAGTGCTTGATAGACTAGTAGATCTAAGAGATTGTTGATGTGCTTTATTAATAGAACATAGATATTACTTTTAAGTGGTTGTTAAAGGAAGTGAAAACTGACGAAAAACATTGTGAACAATTTTGGAGGAAGGATGACAAAGACATTTGTGCCACCCGTCAAGAGATGTTTTTTCATGCACATTAGTGACCATTGGAAATAGAGTTGCTGCCAGTGTATTTGGGAAGATGTAGACACCATTTTCACATGCATCTTTTGCCTAGATTACCCTCGAGTTTGTTTCCTTCACAAGAAAATTAGACGAGTGAAATTCAATAAAGACATTATTTTGAGTAGTAAAATGGTGCACATATATAAGGTTTTTGGATATATCTGGAACACAAAGTGTCTTTTGAGAATAAAAATTTTGTTTTTCTATTTTAAGGTTAATGATCTTATATGTGAGACAATCAAACCTGAACCATCACCGAGCACGACTTCATTAGTGCCATCATATTCTGAATGAATTGATAGGTTGGTGAGATCACTTGTAATATTATGGGATGCAGCAGAATCCATGGGCCATTTATTGTTTGTGGCATTAGAGGTAGAAGTGCAGTTTGTTGTGCCTGCATGAGAATTCAAGTGAGATCATGTCTTAGTTGTGTGGCCAATTTGGTCACAAAATTGGCATTTAGCTGATATCTTTTTTGATTTGTATTGGGTCGGTCGAATGGCTTATTATTATACCAATTGTCTTTATTGGGACCCTGGTTTAGTGAGAAACCTTTTGATTTTTGAGTCTTCTGGAAAGAGTGCCCATATGTGTTCTTTTGATTTGTGTAATTCATTGATGACACAAGTTAATGGGTAGTTGATTCTAGTCATCGAAGGTAGCTGTCATGGCCAACTAGCTGATCATGAAGTTCTTCGAAAGAATTTATCCCTCACATGAATTGGTGCAGGGATTCCCCTGAAATCAAAACCCAAGTCATGAAGAATATAAAGAGTTAAATCATCATCAGAGATGGGATGATCAATTAGAGTAATTTTATTAGCCAACGCTTTTACGACGTGTAGATACTCTTGAATCGACCGATTTCCTTTTTGAATCAAGGAAAGCTCTTCCTTGAGTTGCATAACTCTCATTTGAGATTGACTAGCATACATGTGATTAAGTTTTTTCATGCCTCATGAGATGTTTTAGGGTGGCAATGAGGGGAGTGATTGAGGGGGAGGTGGAGGCAAGGATTGCACTAGAATTAATTTGTCATGTCGAACCCAATGGGTTGTTATCATGGCAGATTAAGAAGTGTCATCAGATGAAGGCACACGAAAAGAACAGTAACGTAATCCAATAGATCATACACAATTAGAAGAGCTTCAAATTGGGCATGCCATTATGGAAAGGTGGAGGGATTAATTTCTCGTTGATTTAAGCTGCAATATTAAGAGCAATAAATGGATTCTCTGTGTGGGAGGTGGGTTGGTTGGTCAGATTTTGAGACATGTTGGAAGCAAGGATCGTAGTCTTGTTTGAGTAGTGGGGCTCTGATACCATAAAGCAAATTACAACAGAGACCGAGAGAGATGACACAATGTTTTCAACATCAATTTTCCACACTGTATTACTCTTGTTGTTGGTCAAATTTATACACAATATATGTTGAATGTAAAGAATTACTGTAAGTTAAATATGGAATTATTTGCAATTGCTTTCCTAGAATATTGTTGTAGTATCTGTTTGCATAAATATACACATGATTTTTGGCTAGAGTAATGCTGGATCTATTTTGCCATTAGTTGTCTTAATACTCCAAACATGAGTATAAAGGAGAAGTAATGAAATAATATCTTAATTATGTGATGCAATGGAATAGTAATGAAAGGTGAAATAAACTTTGAGTATGTTTTTGCTTGATGGGGTGAAACTATGTTAACAACATGGCAATGATGCTAATATAACTTGACAAAAAAAAATTATTTATTGGATGACATGATATATATATATATATATATATATATATATATATATATATATATATATATATATATATATATATATATATATATATTCGACATGAAAGGTTCAAATGATGGATTGAATGTAAACAACAAAGCTGAGAATAATTAAGTTGATAAGTGTGAGGGATGTATAATCCTTAAAAAGTGTTATCCTCATTAATTAGTTTTTAATTAGTATGATTTTGGTTTTGCCAATAAAATATAATTTTTTTCCACCAAAATAATGAACTCTTATATGGAATAATCCTTAAAAGGAATGTCCTTAAGAAGTTAAGTTTTGTCATCTAAAACATATATAACCTTGTTTTCTCTAAATAAATGTGTAAATAAAAAAAATGTTTTTATCAAAAATCCAACATGTTATGGTATATTCCTTAAAAAGCTTTTGTTATTGAGAAGTTAGAACTTGTGATTTTTAAAACAAATGAGATGTTGGCTTTTACCATAGAATTAACTCAGATATGGTGACATTCTTTTCTACTTATGAACTCAAGACTTTACCTTGTTTTTTAAATAAAAATACCAATTGTCTATTATAAACAAATAGACTAAAGTCCTGTTTATCTTCTACAATTATCCTGAATCTTATACACTTTCAAAAGTTAGGACTAGGCCCTGTTGCTAAGTTGGATCTGAAATCATTATCTTAGATCCTAGAAATCTCTTACCATCAATAAGTAAAGCACACATTTATTGGTTTAAGAAAATCCTTTTCATAAAATAACAATAGGTATTTTATCATTAAAAACAAATATGAAGAAACTTATCTTAAGTAGGATGTTTAGAGTGATTTTAATCTTTCTTTTAGCATAACCAACTCTTTACTCAAAAATCTTTGAAAATCATTTAGAATTTCTAATTATCATTAAACTAGGTGGTGACTATTTTTTCTTGTTTTTAAACCTTTTACTTATTATCTCAATGAGATGTCCCTTATGACACTCATCTTCATATGTTTATGAAAATGGTAAGGATAGATCATTATTATTTTTACATAGTTAGATAACTTGGATTGAGTCATTCAATATATTTTCATATATTCAACACGGACCTACAATGTTAACGATAATGATGTCTTTTATTAATGCACTTATTCATATAATTTTAATCCCTTACAAAGTGCATAAAGAGGTATAAATTAGTGGGATCGAGGTAGTGACTGCCAAGATTTTTATGTGTTCATTTTAATGATACACATACATATATGTTCAACAATGTGTTTTATAGTGAAATGCGAGTATGGAAAAGGAAAAATAAAAACTAAGTAAATGTTTTTCTTTCAATTTTATCTTTTATTTTTCATTTTCATCATCATTGTTTTTCAATAATCATTCAGGTTATTTTTAGACTAGTTAAGCCAACTTAATCACATCAAAACAATGTTTATATAATTTTATTTCAATTTTAAAACAAATAAGGATTCAGGTTGAAATGTTTTATTTCCTTTTATTAACTTTTTCCCCCTCAATTTCATCTTCAAATTATTTGTACTTGTTACTCGAGTTATTTTTGCATTGACTATATGGATTGAATATGTTGGAATAACTATTTAATTTTAAACTCGGTCAAATAAAAAATTGAACAAGAAGATTGTATTGTCAATTTCATTTTTTTTAAAATCATATTTATATTTTTTTTATTAGCTGACCAAGTTATTTTTTTGAAGATCAAGTAAATTGACTAACTTATTTATCCCGCTTCCATATTATTTAAATCTAAAATTGCATATTATAAAAAATCAGCAAAAGATTTTCAAAGATTATAAGCAGAAATAGGTTTACTAATAATTACAAAACACATAATAGGCGTGCCATGTTTCACTGTGCTTTCTCTCTGAAATCACTGTGGATTGCGACAGTGTGGAGACGATTTTGGGCTTCATCATCCGACATTCCTTTTTTTTTTTTCTGGGGGTGTTTTCGGTTTTTGGCTTTTTTTTTCACTTTCCGCTTTTGTACAGTGAATTGACGCCTCTGTCCCTCGAAAAAGACAAAATAGTGCACATGGACGAGGGGCTCCGTCGGCTTTTAACACATAAAGTGCACAGTGCACCGACGAAAAAAGCCCTCGATAACGACAAAATAATGCACAGTGAACGGGGACACGGGCGTATTTTTCGCACCGGTTTTTTTCGTGAATCTCGGTTTGGTTAGGGGCGTCTTGGTAATTAGCCTATATTTTATTATTTTTCCGCTCAACGCCAACACACCATGGAAGCGACGCGTGCGGTTCCATACGGTGGTCAAAAATTCCCTTCCGCCAGTGAATACGGTGCGCCTCCTAGTCCTATATCTCCCGTCACGATGCATGTAAGTCAGATATGTCAGGGTAAACGGCGGGGGTCGTTTTGTGGCGGGTGTACGTTTTTCTCTCTTCTGCGGGCCCAATGTCAGGTCCGGTCCCTCATGTATATAAGAAGTTCATTTCGGTCCCTGAGGTTTGGATTTTGATTTTATGCCTGATTTCTTGAATTGAAAGTTTGATTGTTTTCAATTGTGCCCTTCAATTAAAACTAATTATATAAAGCATTTTTAATTTCGGTCCCTAAACTTTTGATTTTTGATTTCTTTTTTGTTCCTGTAATTTTTTCGGTCCGGATGTTTTGATTTTTTTAATTTGGTCCTCCAATTATAATTCTTAATATATACAACTTTTCATATCAGTCCCACTTCTTCTAATTTTTTGATATAATAATAGCAATTACCATTATTATTATTTCATTATTTATTTTGGTCCCAAGATTTTTTTTTTTTTTTCAGTTTTATCCTTCAAATGGAATTAATTATATATGTTATTTTTCATTTCGGCCCTTATTCTTCGAATATTATATTTTATATTAATTAATTTGTGTTTTTTTCTTTAAATTTTTTGATAATGTTTAAATTTTATGCATTTATCCTCTTAGTTTTTTTAATTTTCTTTTAGTTTTTAATCGGTTCAATCCTTAAATTTCAATTTATGTTGGTATTCATTTTAAAATAAATATTGCATAGTTTTTCCCTTTATTCTTTTTTTTTTAATTTGTTCTTTGGATTAGATGATTTTTATGATTTTGCTATTTACACAATGATATCGATAATTTCAGCGATTTTTTTTAAAATCTTTTTCTTTTTTTGTAATGATTTTTTTGTGCAATTTAATTTTTTTGATTGTTTTTAACAATAATGTTAATAATAATTTTAACTGTTATAGTCATGATAATGACAATAACATAAAGATTGATTTTCAATTTATGTTTTCGTCTTTTTGTTGATAGGGAATTGATTATTTATTTTTGTTATTTAATTATTGGAGGATTTTTTTTTAATAATTTTTTCTTCCTTTTGTTTTTTCTTCTTCTTTAGATTAGATTATTTTTATGATCTCAGTATTTACGCAATAATAATGATAATTTTGGTTATTGGTTTTTTATTGTGTTTTTATGAAAACTCTTTTCCTTTTTTTTTATGGTTTCCCTGGGTAATTTAATTTTTTTAATAGTAATGTTGATAAGAATTTTAGATGTTATAGCGATAATAATAATAATAACATCAGGATGGATTTTCAATTGATGTTTCTGTTTTTTTGTCAACAAAAAATTAACTACTTATTTTGATTATTTAATTATTACAGGTCTGTTAACAATTTATATTTTTTCTTTAATCTTAATTCATTCATTTATTTATTCTTTCATAATAATAATAATAATAATAATAATAATAATATTTTAATTGTTTTTCTTGCTTCCTATTTTGTTCATGGTTTTTTTTCCCTCGGTATAATTTAATAATTTTTATTGTTTTAATAGTAATAACAATAATAAGTTTAGATTTTAAGACTCCGATGTTGCTATTGTTATAGTATTTTAAATTAATATTGCTTCCTTTTTCCCTTTATTTTTTTTAAATTTGCTCTTTGTATTAAATGATTTTTCTAATTTTACTATCTGCACAATAATAACGATGAGTTTTGTGATTAATTTTTTTTTCTTATTAAAATATTTTGCTCTGTTTTTAAAATGTTAGTTCGCGCTCTTTTGTGATCTTTCATAACGTAATATCTACATTCTAAAAGATGTAATCTATGTTTGCGCAATAAACTGTACTTAATTTTTTTTATATTTTATCTCCTAATCTATAATTTTTATTTAATTATATCATATAAATTTATCGTTGTTGATTTAATTATGTTAAATTATATATATAAAAAATATCAGCGGCAATGCGCGGGCAATATAGCAAGTACTAAGGATATGTTTTGTTACGTTAAAAAACAAAACAAAATTGATTCTATCGTGGGCCAGGTGGTAACTGAAAGAGTTGAAAGTGTTCAAAGGATGAATAAATAAAGTAGGTGTACCACTAGCAGGATTCAGACAAAACTGGTGGACTTGGACGCCATGAAATTCAAAGTTGTAAGAGATACCATGACCAGCCGACGATTTAGGCCACACAATCAAGCACGGTATTTTAGACGTTCATTGACTTGTGAAATCCTACTAGAGCAGATTCATGAAGTTCCTCGTCTGCCCACAGCCACATAAACTTCATATTATTATTTAGGATATAAACGGATATGCTGATTATATTATTATTTTTTAATAAAATATATTTGAAAATATTTATTCAATATATATAGTTAGAGTGGAACTTTTGAGACAAAAAAATCAAAGGATCTAGATAGAGTGTCAGCATAAATAGTTATGCCCGGCCGTATCTAAAACATAAATGAAGAATTTTCCTGGCTGGCTTGAATTATTTATGAATAACTAAGGAAAAATCCCCCATCAATTATACAAGCATGCTATTGAGAATATATATTTGACTAAGGATTTCTTATTTGTAACTCTAAGTTGGCTTATTACACACACACGCGCGCACTTTTCCAAGTCCGCTGCTTTAATCGGAAGCTGTCAATTCTAAGCTAAGAAAATTATGATATGATGAAACTCTTAACATTATATATATATATTCGAATAAGGTAAATAATCAACGCTAGCGATGGCATTAAGTAGTGAATTCCTTCATCACGAGGTTGAATTCGATGGATCAAGACCGATGGTGGTGGCAAAGGTGAAGCCAGCTCCTCCAAGGTTTTCGTTTTAGACAATCGAAAGAATATTATGTGCATTTATATCAATTATAAAATATTCTCAAATTAGTATTTACTCACACATAAAAACTATTTTTTTAATATTATTGATATATTTATTAGAATATCTCGTAAATATTTTTTTAATACTCAAACTTTAAATAATAATTTAAAAAACAATTCTAGCTTAAATTTCCAAAGACTCAATAATGAGCCTCATCATGATGTTATGTGTCGCCCTTGTACAATGTCAATCAATAGTTTTTTTGGATTAAGATCTTTGGGTGTGCGGTGTCATGATAAGATACTCTTGCTACTTAAAAAAAAAATTAGAGTTGTCACCTAATCATTAAAAAATTTAATTGATCTTAAAATATTTAGAAGGTTAACTTTTTAGGAACAAATTAATCTAATGTTGCATGTATCCTATCGTTAACAATTTATCTAGTAGAATCTCAACTTGTGTCAAGAATGTCTTTTTTTTTTTCTCTTTTCCTTTCTCGTCCACTAATACCTTTATAACAAAATGCATGATTTTGCTTAGCAACTTGAGCATATGTTAGTATATCATGTTTAAAACTATCATGGTAATAAAAGCCTTCATTTTTCTTTTTTCTTTTTTTTTATTTTAGAAGCCTTAGGTTTGGGTTTCCCTTTTAAATGTACAAGGGAAATTATGTTGCTATCATTATCAAAAACTAAATCAAACAAATTATTATTTATGTTGCATCATGTACAAAACAACCTAAAAACACTATATGAAAGTACAAGTTAGTGCTAAGCTAAGTTAAAAAAGCTTTAGATAAATCAAACAAGCACTAAAAATATTCTAGGAAGTAAATAATGCTTGTCCACAATTCAAAGAACTCTAGAATTTTCTATACTAAATTTCCAACAAGTTTTTTTTTGATAACCGGGGTGTTCGGGTCAACTTACACGCACCACAACTAATCCCCGGACTCATTGAATATCCTGCAAACCCAATAAGTATGTAAGGCACCGTCGGGGGTGACAGGGACGTGCATGGTGGGACTTGAACCCTGGTGCAGAGAAAGGAAACAAGTCTCTTCAACCGCTAGGCCAAGACCCCACATGTATTTCCAGCAAGTTATATGGTTGGAAAGTTTGTCTACATTGTTCCAATTAGATTGGTTCCGAATGCTATAAATAGTCATGGAACCATCATTTGTAAGACAAGCCAAAAAACCTATGCTAAGTTTGAAACTTTTGTCCTAAAACTTTCCTCTTATTGCATCTTCTATCAACAAAGTTTGTGCTATATGTATCCCATGTCCTTCAACCATTTCCAAGTTATAAACTATGTCTTTCTCTTACTAAATTACAAAAACTTGATCATCAAACTACTTTTATTTCAATTTCTAATCACTACAACCTCTAAACAACCTTCTAGACTACTCTTCTAAAAGATATAACCCACAACTTTTTCTTTCTTTGACCACCGAATGCTTTCATAGAATGCACTAATAAAAATTCCCCTAGAGAATATGACCAGTAAGAGAGACGACCAATCCCCACACACACTCTCCCTCTCTCTTATTATTAAATTGTTTACATTATTAGCTAGCCGCATTCTCTTACCAGTCCATAGACAAAAAAAATTATCATCTTCACATTTGATCGTCGATCACCAATCTCTTCGTTTTGCAGCCCCCCCTAGCTAATCTTCACTGATAATATGTTTCTTTAAACACAAAATTGAATCTTACTTTTGGTGACACTTTCAGTATCATTTCATGGATGATATTGAAGTTCCAAGATTTTTTATCTGCCCAATATATCTCCAAATCATGAAAGACCCAGTTACAACCATAACTGGCATCACCTATGATCGTGAAAGCATTGAGCGTTGGCTATTCACCGGTGGAAACACAACATGTCCGGTCACCAAACAGCCCTTGCCAAAGGACTCAGATTTAACCCCTAACCACACCTTACGCAGATTAATCCAAGCTTGGTGCACTGAGAATGCATCACATGGTGTTGATAGAATCCCCACCCCCAAGCCTTGCCTCGACAAAGCTTATGTCCTTAAACTCATAAAAAATCTTTCCCATCATAAGTTGCAACTCAAAACTCTTACACAAATGGAGTTACTTTCCGCGGAGAGTGAGAGGAACAAGAAGTGCATGGTTCAGGCTGGCTTGCCCAAGGCCATGTTAGTGTTCATCGTATCGTGTTTCGAGAATGGTCAAGTTTCTGGTATTGAAGAAGCTCTCAGTATATTATGTTTGATTAAAATTCCCGGAGGTGAATCGAGGGAGTTTCTTTGTGAAAATGATAAGATTATCGAATCCTTGACGTGGGTTTTAGGGTGCAAAATGGAGAATTATGCCACCGTCAAATCCCATGCAGTTTCAGTGCTGAGAATACTCCTTGAAGATGCGAGTTCCGGTGTGCTAGAGAGGCTTAAACCTGAATTCTTTGAGAGGATTGTCGGTGTTTTGAGAGAGAAAAACACTCAGAAAGGTATTAAATCTGCCTTGGAAGTGTTGTTATACGCTTGCCCTTTGGGAAGAAATCGGAAGATGATGGTCCAATCTGGTGCAGTTTTCGAGCTCATAGAGCTTGAACTGGGATCTCCTGAGAGGAGAACCACAGAGCTCAATCTGGGTGTATTGTCTCATTTATGTTGCTGTGCTGAGGGAAGAGCTCAATTCCTCAGCCATGGAGGTGGCATTGCTGTGGTTGCAATGAGAATCTTAAGGGTCTCCCCTGCAGTCGATGATCCAGCCATTCTGATCCTTTCATCCATCTGTAAATTTTCGGGAACAAGTATGGTGATCAAAGAAATGGTGGATGCTAAAGCTGTGTCAAAGCTTTGCGTGTTGCTCCAAGCTGATTGTGCACCATATTTGAAGGACAAAGCTAAAGAAATCCTCAGATCACATTTCGATGAGTGGAAGAACTTTCCTTGCAATTTTTCTTCCCTCTCGTGCCTTCTTGAGTACAAGGTATCTAGCTAGTTCATTTCGAATTCTGCATAGCTTTCTCTTTCCAGTCAATTTCCTATTATTAATTCGTATGACCACACAAATGTGAATCCCATTAATGAAAATGCTGAAATATAGCTATGAGACCATATTTAAATTGGAATGCAAGAAAACTTTCCATGTGATACACACGGGGCACAGCTTCCAGTGATTATTTCTATTTTGTATATATGTTTAATTTGATGGTTTTCCAAGGGGCAATCGCTATATATTAGTGATGGAATCGTGATTTATTGCGGAGATCAACTTTTTTTTCTCTTTAAAAAGATGAATTCAGGTGTTGTAAGAGTGTTTTTTTTATTTAAAAAAAGAGTTCATGATTTAAGTTAATTATGAACTTAATTTTGTGTTGGTTTTATTTTAATTAGATAATAAAAGGATAGACAATTGACAACAAATTAATTAAATTTAAATTTTAATAGAATAATTATGATAGTCTAGAAAAAAAATGTTTTTTTTTAAAATAAACAATATAGCTCAATTTACAATTCATTTAATACGATTCAATGAAATAGTGTAAAAACAACTTTAAAAAATCATCATATAGTATAACAAATATGTAATCATGGTAATCATAACCTGAAATATCTCATCAAATCTACATAATACATTGAAAATAATCTAAAAATATATTATAAAAAAACATTTTAAGGAAATTGCAGGCCCATGTTAACTTTTTTTTCAGTAGGATGGTTGGTACAATGCATTTAAATCCGAAGAATATCCAACAGCGTGCTCTAAATTTACACATTCATAAACCTATATTCTTTCTAGGAGATGAAACAAAATTGCATCCGAGATGATGCCATTCCCCGTCCATAGGCTGACCACTGGTCAGAAAAATTACCTTAACAGCTTAATGTTTTTTCTTTTTTGGGTTACAAGTTTCTTTTCCTTTCTTTCTCAAAATGGTTATGTATTGCTCAAATCCCCGATAAGATTTGAGCAGAAAAAACAAAGATCTTGATAATTACTGTGAAACTGGTTTGTAATTAGTTGTGTAAAAGTTTATGAATAATAAATAAATATAAACTAAAATAAGTTATAAACAATTAGTTGTGTAAGACTAAAATTAGTTGTGTAAAGCAAGGTTGTCAATACCGTTCCGGTCGTCGTTCTGGTTTTTCTATTGGTACAGAACGTTTCGGTTTTGGAGCATTTCGGCGTGCCGTTTCGGGGTTGTACTGTTTATTTATAATTAATTATATTATATATATATATAATTAAAATATTAATTTAACAAGCATAATTAAAATTCAAGATAAATTAATTTTAAATTATACAATATAAACACAAAGTCAAACAAACATAATCTTAAAATTAGAAACACAATCACAAGTTAATCAAAATAAGGAGGATTTTAAGGCCGGAATGGCACACCCGGAACGGTACTGAGACGTTCCGGCTGGAATTTGACCGGTATTTCCGGAACGGACCAGAATTAAATCGAGACAAAAACGACGTTGTTTTGTCTCGATTTTTTAATAGCATGAAACATTCTCGTCGTTCCGGCCAGAATGTTTACATCATGTTATTGACAACCCTGGTATAAAGATGTATAAATAAGTTTACATCATGTTATGCAACTTGCAATATTGAAATAAATAAATAAAATCTAAAATAAATATGAAAGAAGAAAAGTCAAGCGTAAAAGTTTGTAAATCTCTCCGCGAATTATTGTTCCAAAACATTATGCAATTGTGATAGAATTATCCAAATTTCAAGATGCTCATATATACATGTTTGATTCGCTGGTAATTACATAATTATTGTGCCTGATGTATGTAGCAAGAAGGGAGAAAATATTGACAGGTTGGAAATAATTACTTCTCCTTCAGCAGTACCATTTTGTTTGTCCTCATTCTATATTCAACTATTTATTAAAATATAATTTATTATTTTGTGTTTTATAAATTATTTTGTCTTGAAAAATTTAGAAATCTATATATATATTTGAAAATATTAAGTAGTCATTTCACTTAAAAAATTAAGTTGTTAGGTGAGACCCCAAGAATTTATATTATTCTTTAACACGCTCAAGTTAAAAATAATTATGCTTAAAACTTGAACAGATCCACACTACCTTGTGTTTGATTTTTATTAAATAGAATAAGAATTATGAGATTCGAACTTATAATTACTAGGTCAATAAGACTTTCATATCATGTTAAAGAACCTTCTCACCTAACAATTCCTAAAAACTTAAGCTATTAGGTGATATCTCAAGAATTTATATTATTCTCTACCAGAAAATAATAAGATTGGTAATAAATGATATAATGGAAAGTCTTTTTTTTATTTTCAAGTGTTTCTTTTAGAAAATGGACAAAGTATTAGAAAATTAAAGTGGGTAGAACATTTTTTTTCTCTGAAAACTGAATAGTTCTCTCTTATTTCATGAACCTTTCGTACCAGATAGGATAGACTTCTTTAGTCTCAGTCAAAATTGTTATACTCTGATCGAGGACTAGGACTGGTTAAGAAAAATCATTTTATTATAATTAGATTAATCTATAAGTTATTTACTTGTCACCCTGCAAGTCACCTCATTAAACTATTTTTATTTTATTTTATTATTTTTTAAAATTCTTTGAGGTCAAACCAGACCGGATCAACAGGATGACATGTCTTTTTAATTAAACTTAAGAACTAGGTTAGATTATAAGTTATGCTTTTCTCGGAGCAATTCTTCAGATCGAGCTAGGTTTAACCAAGTATAGTCCTTAATATATAATTTCAACCCGAAAACAGAATGTTTAAAGTAATCTCGCGATGAGATTAAAGGTAAAAATGTAAAAAGTAGTCACTGTCAGATTTTATAGTAACTATAATCTTTAACTAATTTTCAATGATTTTTTTTAAAAAATAACCTCAGTAATATACATATATATATATATATATTTCAATGATTTTTTTTTAAAAATAACCTCAGTAATATACATATATATATATATATATATATATATATATATATATATATATATATATATATATATATATACACATACATATATGTGTATATATATATATATAACATAAATAAAACAACTTAATTAACCTCAATTATTATTTTTTTTAAAATGGAAATTGGACCTACAATGATAATAATAATAATAATAATAATAATAATAATAATAATAATAATAATAATAATAATAATGAGCTGTAGCCCATTTATCTTGGTGAGTTTTGAAAAAAAGTACTTGAAAATTCTCATTTCAACTCTACAGATTTCAATGGGTTTGTATTTACGTAAGTACTCAAATTAATATATAATATGCTTGGGAAACATTGGAAAATTATAAATGAGACATTTTATTTATTTGTTTACATATTTACAATTTTATTCTTTTGTTTAATGCTACTGCAAAAAAATAATTGTATTTATCGCAATATAAAAAGGCAACTAAAATATAAATATACACAAAGTTTGAATATACAAATAACAGAAATATTTATCCAGGGTTTAAAATTGACCAACGGAATATAAAAACACCAAAAATTAAAGTGGACTACGTGGCGCGCATGCAACTCATGCGCTGGCTAATTGACCAACTTGGAATCATGCCCACATGTCTTCACTCGCCAATTATAACCTGCAAAAGAGTGTAAATTTATTTGGCAAAAGAAAAACAAATTAATTCCTTTTACTTCATTCCTAGAAGCTTAGCAGTCCCTTCTCCTTTTTTTTCTTCTTTTTCTTCAAGTTATGGAGAACGGCTGGTTTGAAGATGAAGGCTGCTGTGTCGGATTTCTGGTTTGTGAAGATATGGATATGGGTCTCTGGTTTTGGGATTTAGGAAGTTTTATTGAAGGAAAGGGATGATGGGTCTTGTGGTTGTTTGAAAGTCTGACCAACGGTGGCTAGTGAGAGGCTGGTTCAGGTGCTCAGGTTAAAGTTTTGGTGTGGCTCAAAGTGGAGGGGACTGGGTTTCGGCCTTGGGTTGATTAAGGTGGTTGAAATGGGTGTTGGTGGTTGTGTTGAGAACACTGGGTGTTGTGGTGGACTGCGGTGGCGTTGTGGTGGTGAATGGTTAAGTGAATTGGAGGAGAGATGTTTCCTGTTTTTCTTGGTGATTCATGATGGTTTGGGTTCGGTTTGTATTGAAAGAGGGTAGCAGATACGGAGGTCTCAATGGGATAATGAACTGTTTTGGGTGGCTTTTTATGACAATTGATGATGATTCACGGTGGTTTCTGGGTTGATGGCAGAATGTGGAGTGGACATAGTGATACGGTGGCTACTGAGTTAGTAAAGGAGACTGGATTGGCCTGGTACTGGTACTGGAAGTAGGAAAAAGAAAAATGGCTGGTCAAGAGTAATAAAGTAGGGAAGAATTAACTTTGATTTTATACGTAACAAAAACAAGAGCTACACTTTTATACTGGAATGCGAAATACAAATATATTTTGTAGCCTACAATTACGCTTAACCAATTACAAAACAGGCAAGTAAATAATTAAGCATCAATTTACGATATTGGCTATTTATTTTGTGTGATCTTCTTTTCACACTCCCCTCAAGTAGGAGTGCATAATTATGATATCTAACTTGCTAATCAGTACTTTAAATTGTGTTGAACTTAATGATATAATGATATAGTGAATAAATTAGTGTTTGATTCATGGTTTGTATATGATATGTTCATATCATCTTTTCTTGAATATTTTTGTGCACTAGGTGACAATCTATCTTTATATGCTTTGTTCGTTCGTTGAATACCAGATTGTAAGCATTATGTAAAGCGGCTTGATTATGTAGAGCGGCTTGATTGTCGCACAAGAGTGTAACTAGTTATTTGTGATTTACACTCAAATCCTTCGAGATGTTTTTGTCATGTAATCTCACAATTAGTGGTCATATAATGATACTCTGTCTTTGCACTTGATCGAGATATAGTGCTTTGGTTCTTTGTTTTCCAAGAAATTGGTGCTTGACCAAGTAGGATGCAATAGTCAATTACCAATCTTCTTGTATTGACACATCAAGCACAGTCGGCATCACAAAAAGTCTGCAATTCTAATGAACTTGTGGAGGGTAAGAAAATTCCTTACCTAGGTGTTTGTTTGATGTATCTGAGAACCTTATGTGTTGCTTCAAGGTGTGGCTTAATACATGAACTGCACAAGTTAAATCAAGTCTTGTGATTGTCAAATAAATTAATCTACCTATAAGTTGTCTGTATGAAGATGGATCATTCAAAAGCCTTCCATTTGTTTATGTGAGTGACAAATTTTGTTCCATTGGAAATTGTGAAGGTTCAACACCAAGAAACCTGGTATCGTCCAATATTTCTAGGGCATATTTTTGTTGACACAAACTAATGCCACGTTTTGACCTTGTAACCTCTATTCCTAAGAAATATTTATGTTGACCTAGGTCTTTAAGCTTAAATCGTATGGAAAGAAATTGCTAAGTTTCCTCAAAGTGTTGTAAGTTGTTCCCTATCAAATCACATCATCAACATAAACAAGGGGTGTGATGAAGTTACCTTGACGATTTTAGATGAACAATGAGTAGTCTAACAATGATTGATGAAATCCAACAATTTTAAAGGCAATTGACGGTTTAAGAAACCAGTGTCTCGAGGCCTATTTGAGTCCATACAAGAACTTATTTAATTTGCACAAACAAGTCTCCCTTTTTCATCCAAAACTAGGAGGCATAGTCATATAGACATCCTCAGCAAGATCACTGTGTAAGAATGCATGATTCACGTTTAACTGGTGCAAGTGCCATCCTTGCAAGGTTGTGATGCTAAGAAGAACATGGATGGTCATAAACTTCACCACAAGAGAAAATGTCTTCCTGTAATCAACACCTTCTATTTGAATGCACCCTTTACACACTAACCGAGCTTTGTACTGCTCGGCAGTCTTGTCTAGTTTAAACTTTATTTTGTAAACCCACTTGCATCTGATGAGGTGTTTATGAGAGGGAAAGGGCACGAGAGTCCATGTTTTGTTATCTTTGAGGGTTGCAATTTCATGGTGTATGGCATTGCACCACTTTAGATTTGTAATTGCTTGTGAAAAACTTATTGGGTTTTTAAAAGAGTGGGTGGGGTGGTGAAAACTTTATATGGAGAAGAAAGTTGATTATAAAGATGAAAAATATGAGGGTGGGCAATACCCTAAGATTGGACCATGCTCGTGGAAGAGGAATGCATGGGTCTTGATGGGAGGGCTTGCTCGATATGAAAGTCCTACAAAATGATGGCGGCTTGGTTGTACGTGCACCGCATTGTAACATTGGTGCTTTTTAAAAGGAAATTGAGGGTAATATTAGAGGATCGCGTGATGGGGTTATGGGAAGTGAGGTAGTGTTGATGATGTCTTCTTGTGGTTCTCGGCAATGGGTAATTCATTCGGATATGTGAGCTGAAGTGATTGGCTCTGAGAAAGTAGCAATATCAAACATTAAAAGGTAGTTATAAGGTTGTGAAAGTGGATGTGGTGCAACAAAATTAGCATGATCTTGAAAGGGGAATTTGTCTTCAAATAAGATATGCTGTGAGACAAAAATCCTTTTGAGGATTAGATAGCCAAGAAAGATACAACGAGTTGCACGAGGGTCAAATTTTAAAGGATGTTGTGCATGGGTGGACATAAAATATAAATTTTCAAATAGTTGTAAGCAAGAATAATGAGGGGCTTGGTGGAGTCTTATATGGTGTTTTACCATGAAAAAAGGGGAGTTAGTGTTCTATTTATGAGATATGGTGAAGTAAGAATTGTTTTCCCCAAAACTGTCCAGGTAGCCCGGGTTGAATGAGCAAGGCATGTGCCACATTGAGCAAACGCCTATATTTATTTTATGCAACACCATTTTGTTATGGTGTGTTGACGCAACTAGATTGATGAACAATACTTTTGATAGCATAAAAATTTTCAGGTATAAAGTCAAGACTCTTATCACTTTGCACTATTTTGACTTTAGAAATTGAATTGAGTTTTACCCATGCAAGATCCCCTGTATTAGATTTTTTATTCATTAAACAAACCTATGTACTTTGAGTAAAATCATCTACGATAGTAAGAAAATATTTTGCATCAAAAAGAGAAGCAAACTTATAACCATTCTAAATATCAAAATGTATCAAACCAAAATATTTTTCCTATAAATAAAACTCAATGTGAATGGTGACCTTGTTTGTTTGGTCAATGGACAAATTAAACACTTGTCTATATCACAAGATTTAATTTTGAAAAAAGGAAAATAACTAAAAAAATTGTTTGAAGGATGTCCACGACGTTGATGCCAAAACTAGAGGGTAGAGTTTGAAATAGAGTTGTATGCTCCTTTCTTTGGTTGATCGAGATAGTAGAGTCCCTCCCGCTTAAATCTCTTCCCAGTCAATTTCCATTATCACAAATCTTGTATGACACAAAATTGGCTTAGAAATAAAGTGATACAAGAAGAGTTTGAGGCCAACTTGCTGATGGAGATTCAACTGAGTTGAAAAATGGTACACATATAACATTTTTGATAATGAAATTAGGAGAAAAATCTATTTTGCCAATATGAGTGATTTGAGCAATTGAACCATTTAGTAATTCAACAGTATGATTTCCAACCATTTTTTGAATGTGTAAGCAGATCAAGGTTACAAACCATATGATTTGTAGCACCACTATCCAAGATCTATATACTCGTCTTTCCATTATAGGTGAGGGAAAAAGCTTTACCTGAAAGTTCTTAATGATTTGAAGAATTACCAACATGATTGGCAAAAAGGATCTTTTCTTGCTCATCATTGAAGAATTTGTTACAGCGCTTCCATTGTTGTAATTCATCAGGTTTATCTCCACTTGGTTCTTTGATCGACTTATCAACGAAGTCAATCTTGTTTCTTACCTTTAAGGTCATGGTCATGGTCATGGACTAGACCCAAGTGTTATAGTTTTCTTCTACTAAAGGTTGTAGGACGAGAAGTAAACCAAAATGGTCTGCATAATGAAGGTAAAGAGGGTGGCTTTGAAGACATGCTGTGTTGGTTGACTTCTTTTCATAGTTGTCACTCATGGCTATACTGCTAGGGTGATGTTTATGTTTGGCTAGGTTTATTTTGATCGTTCGCTATGATACCATCAGGAAAAATAAAGTGTGGAGGAATTAATTTTATTATATTTGTAACAAAACAAGAACTACAACTTTATAATGGAATGAGAAATACAAATCATATGTTGTTGCCTACAATTACGCCTAACCAAGTACAAAATAGGTAAGTAAATAACTAAGTATCAATTTACGGTATCGACTGTTTATTTTGTGCGATCTTCTTCAACAATTGGGTTATTGGTTTTATGTTTGTAAGTTTGGATTTTTGCTAGAGATACAAGTTGTGTTATGATTTTAGTTTGGAGGAGATTGGTTTGATGGATGGGAGACTAGAAAATTTCCATCTCCATTCCATTGCAGGTCGTGCTAGTGTTTTTATGGAGAGTCTAAGCTATATGATTTGGGACATCAATTAAGGACAGATTGTGGGGATTTATTTGAATAAATAAATTTGGGACTTTAATTGTTGGATTTAGGTCTAAAACTCTAGGGTTTGAGAGAGATTAGGGAGATTGAAATTTGGTTTTAATTGTTGGGATTGTGACTGAAAGATCTTAACTTAATTCCTTGATTTGAATATATTATGGACTACATTGAATTAATTTGGACAAAATGAGGGCTCAATTGAATTAATTGAAAACATGTTGGTCCACATCGGTATTTAATTGGACCGAAATGATTGGAAGGAAACAACGAGGTTATGCAAATAGTCAAGTGCTCCTTTGAATATATCCTTCTTTCATTACAGTTCATGATCTTTAAAATTTTCCAATTTAATTGAATTAGGGCTTTAAAATTTAGTCCTAAATCAAAAATTTTCAAATTTAGTCTTTTTTTCTCAATTTCTTGCGATTTCAACCGAATTTGTCTTTAAATCTATCCTTTCTTTTCAATTGCATTCTTAATTAGATAAATGTAGACCTCCATATTTAATATTTTATTCCATATTCATCCCTGGTTATGAAAATTGTGCAATTTTGACCAATCAAACTTTAAATTTTTCTTCGGTTGAACTTCAAATTCCTTTCCCTATTAGCAAATTAAATAAAAATTATATTTAAAAAAAAATCCTTGATGGCTTAAAAATTCCCAAACTCAATATTTTATATGTGATACTTGATTATCGACTTAATTTCGACCACAACTATATTTTTATTTTTTTTTATGATTTCAATATTTTTCACTCACAAATTTAATAAAATTGAAGACAATAATAAAATGATTAAAATTACTGAAAAAAATCTATTTTTTTTAGTATTTCAAATTATATATGGAAAGAGGAGGTCAAATTCGATCATGACATTACCGATGATGTAAAAAGGAAAGCAATATTTTATGGAAGGAGATTTGTTTTTTTAGTTTTCTTGCTTTTCTCTCCGGTTTCTCTTTATTGTTGCACTCTAATCACCCATGTAATCTCTCATTAAAATGTTTGTGGACTATATATTCTCTCCATTTTGTTTACTTTCCATATCAAATTTTTAATTTAAGATCCATTCCTTCTCTCGTTCCCTCTATTAAATTTTGAGTTTCTTTTATCTTCTAACTCCTTTTCTTTTAGTTTCTTTGTATCATTTATTCTTTAAATTTTAAATTCTTTTTCTTTCTTTTAAAAATTCTTTTTTCTCTGCTAATAAATTGAAAATGGTTTTAAACTTTGTTTTGATCCTTTTTATATATGCTTATCATTCAAAACCCTAACCCTTTGAATTTTTATATTTTTAAAAAATATATTTGAAACATAGAGTAAAAACTAGGCTATAATATCATTAAAATATGCCAGGCACAAACCCCTAGTGATAAAGTCACGAAAACTTTATGCTTGGATTGGTACGTTTCTTTATTATAGTGTGCTCTTGAGGCATGAGTCAGAAAAAATGCATTAACAAACATTCATTATATATATATATACATGAACAGTATATATATATACATGAACAGACACACTCACTGCTTCACTATTTTAATAATTATTATTATTATAGTAGATCGTCCACCACCGCATTCACATGGAACGTGGTAGAAGGGTATTGGTGAGTCAAACGACGACGAGTAATAGTAGTTGGAACCAGTGCTGTCTCCAGAGGTGGATATCACGTATATTTCCTAGATTAAATGTACATTACAAATCGAATCGTGATCAGATCAATCCCCTCCGCTCTCAGGGTCGGAGTCAAACAGCACATATTCATGAATTATGTGGATCCTATCAATGTTGAATCTTCAACTTTTGAAGATGGCGCCTGCAGGAATATATTGAATTTGTCCAAAGTCAAATATACAATTTTAATGCTACTATACTGAAAATACAAATAATGTAAACTTCGATATGAAATCTATCCATCTTATAATATAAAAAAATCTCCAAAGGAATCATCCCCTGTAGATTCCATGTTCATATTATACTATTCTTTTTCTAAGATACATGGTGTCTGTAAAATCTCACTAATGGAGCCTCTGTTTAGTTATAAGGATTTCTTATTGTCTTTAATAGAGTTTTGTCAACGTATCTACTAAGGTTTTTTTTTTATGAATCCTTTTGTTTGAAGGAACCACAATTGATCATATGAGACGACAACAACAAATGATTTAATTTTATCATTTTTATTTAACCGTTAAATAATATATTATATAGATTAAGATGATAAAATGTTTTACTTCTTTTCTCTCTATTTAATTGGGTTTTGTGTTTCCTTATTAACACTTTCTCCATCGAACTATATGTCCGGAAGACCACAATTTTGTTTGGTGTCGAAATGAGTCTCTGAACTGTTAAGGAACTATCTCACCTAAAAATTTTAGTATGTAGGTGAGGCCCCATAATATGATTTATATTATTCTTTAACACACCTCCTTAAATGAAAGCCTTTTAAGGTTAAAACTTGCACAGACCCATATTTTCTTATGTTTGATTTTTATCAAATAGAATGGGGTTGAACTCGTGACCGCTGGGTCAACTAGACTCTGATACCATGTTAAGGAACCATCTCACCTAAAAACTTAAGCATGTAGGTGAGGCCCCATAATATGATTTATATTATTCTCTAAGACACCTCCTTAAGGGAAAGCCTTTTAGGGTTAAAACTTGCACAGACCCATATTTTCTTGTGCTTGATTTTTATCAAATAGAATGGGGTTGAACTCGTGACCACTGGGTCAACTAGACTCTGATACCATGTTAAGGAACCATCTCACCTAAAAACTTAAGCATGTAGGTAAGGCCCCATAATATAATTTATATTATTATCTAACACACCTCCTTAAGGGAAAGCCTTTTAGGGTTAAAATTTGCACAGACCTATATTTTCTTGTGCTTGATTTTTATCAAATAGAATGGGGTTGAACTCGTGACCACTGGGTCAACTAGACTCTGATACTATGTTAAGGAACTATCTCACCTAAAAACTTAAACATGTAGGTGAGGCCCCATAATATAATTTATATTATTCTCTAACATGAACTAGTTCAAAACTGTTGCGAATTGACCCTTAAAATTAACATTTAAAGTATAAGCTTATAATATTCGATCCATCAATCCAACCACCCTTTGTTAGCCACCTGTACTTATACGCTATATAATAAAGTATGGGTGATAAGGTAAGGTATACTTGTACAAAGTCAGACCGTATCTTGTACATGGCCACCGGCCATACCATGTTTACGGGTGGGTAAGGTATATACTTGTTCAAAGTCAGTCCGCATCTCATGGATGCCAATCCTTGTTATGTTTAAAAGAAATCTAAGGTATCAAAGATTGCTAGCTCGAATGCAGCTGGAATTGAAGGCTTCATTAAATATGATTGGCTTACGAGTGGAAGCATGGAGTGAGGAAGATGAATATGGTCAGCAGGCTGCGAGAAGCCACGTGTCCTTCATTTGTCGGCACCAATTCAAATATTCATGCACGACAGCAACACTTAAAAAACACGAGGTCGACGGAGAAAAATAATGCAGAAATTGAACAGATGAAAGTTCTAGAGAGAGAAAGTCAAAAACTCAGAAGGGAGTGGCATGCATTTTTCTCTTTCTTTTATCCTTAGCCACAGGCAAGTTAATCTCACGAGGCAGCCGCAATCACGTTCTTATTAGACTAATCAAAGAAGAGTTTGCCTTTCTTGAGCCTTTCAATTGCTCAGAAAAAGTCATTACCAAATTGCCTCTCGATCAATGCCTGTAATTAACGTGTTTTGACTTTCTAAATTTTGAACATCTCTCTCACTATTCAACGCTTCACGTATATAACCCCAAACCATATCCCATCTCCTATCAAAAATCAAACCAATTCACACAACTCCTCAAAACCTACTCTCAAACCAAGATTCTCTCTAAATTAAGCCTTCAATTCTTGGCTACCTGCCTTCATCTACTTGTCTACCAACATCTACTCTCATCTGGGATTTTCCCGAAACCACTTTTCTTGATCTCCTTAATTTGAACTTGGTTCTTATTGCTATATCTATAGATCTTCTTGGTTTATTTTGTATAAAATGGAAGATATTGAAGTCCCTTCATTTTTTCTCTGCCCTATTTCTCTCCAGATCATGAAAGACCCGGTTACAGTCCCAACTGGGATAACCTATGATCGTGAGAGCATTGAAAAATGGTTGTTTTCAGGCAAGAACGATACATGCCCAGCTACAAAACAGCTGATATCAGGTTGTGAGCTAACACCAAACCATACTCTTAGGAGGTTGATTCAATCTTGGTGCACTCTCAACGCTTCATATGGTATTGAAAGAATCCCAACTCCAAGGCCTCCAATTAGCAAAGCACAGGTTGCCAAGCTTCTCAATGATGCTAAATCGCCGGAGCAACAGGTTAATTGTCTAAAGAAGCTTCGTTCCATTGCTAGCGAGAATGAAACGAACAAAAGATGCATGGAGGCTGCAGGTGCTGTGGATTTCTTGGTCTCAATGCTAAATAACTTCCATTCTTTATCATTTCAAGTAACTTCAGATGATGGGTTTGAGATCACAAAACCAAGTGATGAGGCCTTGAGTATTCTCTACGGTCTACAAATATCAGAATCTGGGCTAAAGAATCTTGCTATGGGAAGAAACGGTGAGTTCATTGAGACCTTGACGAAAGTTATGCAAGGTGGAAACTATGAGTCTCGAGCTTATGCGGTCTTGTTGATGAAATCGATGCTTGAGGTTGTTGATACACTGAAACTCGTCAGTTTAAAACACGAGCTCTTCGCCGAAATAGTCCAAGTTTTACGCGATCAAATATCTCACCAAGCATCGAACACCACATTACAACTGCTAATCAATCTCTGCCCCTGGGGAAGAAACAGAATCAAAGCCATTGAAGCTAACGCAGTCCCGGTTTTGATTGATATCCTACTTGATTCACCGGAGAGAAGAACCTGTGAGATGGTGCTGATGGTGCTGGACCTGCTATGCCAATGTGCAGATGGAAGAGCTGAGTTGCTAGGGCACGGTGCAGGCCTGGCTGTTGTTTCAAAGAAGATACTTAGGGTTTCTCAGGTGGCAAGCGAGAGGGCAGTGAGGATCATCTTGTCTATCTCAAAGTACTCAATAACTACTAGTGTTGTTCAAGAGATGGTGCAGATCGGCATCGTGAACAAGCTATATTTGGTGCTTCAAGTGGATTGCGGGAGCAGGACCAAAGACAAGGCGAGAGAGGTGCTTAAAATGCTAGCTAGAGTTTGGAAGAGCTCTCCATGCATACCAGCAAATCTACTCTCTTCAAATCCAGAATGAGAGGAAGTGATGGAATATTCATGGCTTCCCTTTTTCTGGTTACTTTTATCTTTTCTTGTGTTTATAATTCATCGATCATAATGCTAGAAATAGATATACAAATGGCACGAAACCGTGTCGTCCACTAGTTAGTGCATGTATTGTTGCAAATTGGGTTTTCCATTTTGAGGAAATCAATGATTATTAACAAAGTTGAGATCTTCACAAGTCACCACGACCCACTAACTAGCTCTTTTTGCTGTATGGTGTACTCTTTTTCTTTAGCTCTAGCTCCTTTATTGCCTGAACTTGAATCTAGTAAAACAAATTTTGAAAAATTTCATCAAGAAATGATGGGTCAACATTTCAAAACATTTTTTTCTCTCTCGATGGTCTCATCCATTAATTCTGATCCCTGATAAGTTCACATTGTTTAAATCGACGACTAAAGCTGTAAACACGTATGATCGATGTTTCTGTACAAAATCATAAAGAGTTTAATTTCACAGTGCTAAATTCAGGCCGGCTTGCTTGTGAATTACAATTGGAGATTACGAAAGCTTTTAGTTTATTTGCTAGGTAACACCTTAGGTTTCCTCTTTGATGCAAGTGTGATATAGAGAAGTTTGTTTCCTGTACTTCAAGTTTTGATCAATAATTAATGTTCAGAGAAGTTTGTTTCCTGTACTTCAAGTTTTGATCAATAATTAATGTTCAACCAATTAATTATTTGTAAACTGGTAATGTGTTAGTTTGCTGTTGATTTTGGCATAATGAAGGAGACGATGATGATCCAATTAATTTAAAGAGATAATAATTACCCAAATCTACTTGTTGAACAAATTTCTATCCAAATATATATATATATAATGAGTTTTGGATAAAAAAATTCCTATCTGAAAATCCAAATTCATCAAAATAAGTTTTGTATTTGAAAAATCATAAAATAATTTTTGATATCTCAGTATGAAGATTTTTTTTAATGGCTTTTTTCGGATAAAAAATTTCTTACGAGAGACTTTGGAAATTATCTCTTGATTTAATTTCATGGCGGGCATGCAATTTTATTTATTGTGAATCAGCCATTTGTTGATTTAAATGTATTTAATGGCTGTATCTCTTAGATTTGAATTATCATTATCTTTAGAATTTGTGGGATGAGTCAAGCAACACACAATTTAACCTAGAGAGCTACTTTAATAATTAAAAAAAAAAAAAAAAACCAGATATTGGCGTGATACTGAGACAAATTATTCGGTAGGAAACAGTAGCATTTAGGCAAGAAAACATTATTGAGACGTGGGGTCCCATGTCATGCATTATGCATTCAATTGGCTGTGCAGTACTGCAGCCCCTTTTTGAATCAGACCCTTCCCGTTAGTTTGACGGCAGTGCTTCTCTTTCTTCATGAATATAGCCACGAGGTCAACGCTGGTTTTGTTGATTTTACTAGATAGGTGACGTGACTCGGCCGGCTTTTTTTCCTGGTGTAAGAAAAAAATGGTAAGGAAATTCTTGTGTTTTTTAAAAAACTGTCATTGATTTGAATGGAAAAAAGAAATACTTCTTAATGTTATTAAATGATATGTTTCTAATTTTTTTATGATTTATTTGTTAACAAAATAAAAATTAAATAATAACAAGAATGACCTAACTCTATCCAAGCCAGCAATCAGATTTACAACTCAGCTGTAAAACTGAGATATTTTCATGGAAAATAAATTGAATTAAATCATGAGCTTTAATCATAAGATAAACAAGAGTTGCAAGTGTGAAATAAAAAAAAAAAACAAATGAGTCAATCTTAGTAAACTCGTTAAATCCACGATTTATGACATTAGATAGAGAATATAATTAATTAAAAATAATAACGAATGCAAATTTCCAACCAACACATTATTAAAAGATAAAATTAAAAAAAAACATAAAAAAACAAATTCAACTCGGTCTAATTTCTTAAACATGTGATACGGTTCATGAAATATTATCGAATCATAAAAGATAAGATATCAATGTCAAAATGATAATTTATTGTTCTAATTCATGATTAAATAGAGATAGTAAACAATAAGAGTTGTATTATTTTTAGTTTTTTTAAATTTATTTTAATTATAAATAACAAGTAGCAAGTGAAGTAATAGCTCGACTAACCACAATCAAGTGGTAAGAACTTAATTAAAGAGAAAAAAATATTCGTGGTTCAAATTTACCATTTACTCTCTTTTTTCAATATATATATAAATACATATACGAAATTATTTTTAATAGTTTGAATTTAAAAAATTGCCGACATTACGTTGAGATACGTGTACATGATAATAAAAATAAAATAACCCCTTGGCAAAAGCTAGGGAAAGCCATCCAATCCACCCTTTTGGTATTTTTTATTTATTTTTATTTTTTTTTCTGAAGCAGAAGCGTCACCTGTCATGTGCTAAGCAGTAACTATCACTCGATAAAGTAAACGTTCCTGCGTTGAATAGGAAATTAAGAAATCATTAATTGATAATTAAAACATTTTAAACTCCCTGCTCTGGTGGAAATTAATCATTCAACTCAAGCTGAATTATTCTCTATAAGTAAAGGTCTTGAGTTATCTTCGGGATTTTTTATTTTCTAGAATTTTATTGTAAACCTAATTCTGTTTCTGTGATAAATTAGATATATATTAGATCATAAACTTTTTATAAATTTCTTTATTTTGATATTTTGTTTCTCCTTATCATTATATTTTTGTTTAATCATATTTGCGTGAGACTAATTAATAATTAATAACCTTGCAAAATAAGATGTGGGAATAGTATATAATTTCTTGGCTTGAGTTTAAAAGAAACTAAGTTTATGTTGTGCTCGAGAATTTAGCTTAGTTATTGAATTCGAGTTGTCCTGTAGATTTTGGTGCCAATTCTTAGCGTCAAAATGATGTTTCTACCCACAGCTTTTACAGGAAACCCACCTTGAAATATAATCAATTCCTCCTCAAATTTCACAGATTGGATGGACTTGTAATCAGTTGTAGTTAGTTGGTCCTTATTTTGCGTTTAATTTTTTATAATTAATTAATAAAAATAATAATTTAATATATATTAAACCCTGAAGAAAAGTATTTGTCAAACTTGTGGGAATATTATATCTCAAATAATTCAGTGGTGCATGAAATATGTTTCATGTCACTACTTTTTCTCAGAACATATAAACCGTAACATCACCCTCCGGTCAAACCATGGCACATACCTTGACCTAGCACATGGTAATTAAGGACACAGCCTCAGAGGGACAACCATAATGCATACTAGCTTGTCACCACGAGACCTTGATCAGCCATGTCTCCTCTCCTAGTTGAAAGTCTAATCATCTATACATAGAATCATCTAGTAGTAACCAGTAAAAAAAGAACTTGTGATTACAAAATTTGCTTCTCTTGTAGTTGCTATTATGATGGCTACTGATAAAGTTTATATAGTCATTAATTTTAGGGACTCGTGGGATTAATCGAGGTGGACTCGTGGGATTAATCAAGGTACATGCAAATTTATCCGGACAATCTATACATAGCTGCAGGTCATGTCTTGATTAAATTGAAGGCGAATGCTAACTAATAGTAGCTGTAGATGAATTCTATCTCACGTCACCCGCAAACGGTAAATTTGATTTTATCAAACTGTGTAGCTCTTAGATCATTGATAAACCCTAGAAGAAGCATGCATACATTAATTGTGGGAGTTAATTTCTTGGATCATGTGATGCATTTGCAGGTACGGTGTTAAGAAGCAATACGATAATTATATTTTGATTTTGGCTACCTAACCTTGATTTTGAATCAAAATGAATACAATAAAAGGAAGTTTGATTGATCTGTAGTTGAATAACTCAAGTCTTCAAGATTCAAGCCAGCATGCTAACGAAGACCGACGAATATTTATGTGGTTTATAAAATCTATCTGCACCGCCAAGTTGATGGACGAGGACCGTCAAGCTCCCCTTGGAGTTTTATTTTCGTTTCTTTTCTTTTAATTAATGGGGGTAAAGGGCCAGTCGAGAAATATTAAAGTTTAAGGAACTGGAAGATTGATATATATTGTGGGTCTTTATAAAGGTCAAACCATCTCATGTGCCAAAGAAAAGCAATAGCGAAAGACTTGTGATCTGTACAGCAGGTCTCGATTTTGAGTCAGAACGTGTACCATTTATAAGAGTCTGGGATAACCGGGATTTTACTCGCTCATCTAGACTCATAAAATGTGTTTTTTGGAGGGGTTCTCGCATCCACAAGAAAAATAAAAGCAATATATGTATCTATGTGGTTGTTTTAATCAGCCATTGAAACTACTAGAACTCAGAAAAGAATAGTCGAAAGAGTCTTGGTGAGAATATTGCCATTGAAACTACTAGAACTCACGAAGAATAGTCGAAAGAGAACCCAGTGAGAATATCGCCATTGGAACTACTAGAACTCAGAAAGAATAGTCGAAAGAGTCTTAGTGAGAATATCTTAATTGTGAGACAATTAAGAGATAACCAATTAATGGTTGATGTAGCATTAGATGAATGACTTAATTTATATTCGTTTATCGTGGTTGCCCTTGTGCTACTTTTACAAGTCACAACATGATCTGAGTGCCGGTGTTGCTGGTCTGAGTGCCGGTGGTGCTGGTAGCAATGCCTGCCATTACTCAAGGTTTTCCCACGGTTTACTTGATCTAATATATATGAATCATACGAGACATAGAAAAATTATCATTATCTAGGAAGGACATCTGTTAATAATTATTTAAATTAAGTTTAAATATTATCTATATCAAGTTGTTTCCGATGAGTGAAGGGAAAAAATAGATGACAAGTCAAAAATAAATATCTTTTTTTTTGTTGTAGTAGTAAGACAAAACGTTACAAACTATACAGTCCATAAATCAAAAAGATAATTCCAAGTCAAGATATTACTTTTGATGAAGATAGGATTTGGGAATGGTCAGCTAAGAGAGCAAAATCTTTTTCATTGCCAGTTGAAGTTAACAGTGATGTGCCAATGAAAAATCAAACCATCAACACCTATTCATGCATAGCTTTTTAGTCATGCACAACATTAACATCATTTGCCTACACGCTTGCAAGATTATTTTCTTGGGAGTGACAATGATTTTTTTTTTATTATGATGAAAATAAATGAATGAATAAATTCAATTCATTAAGAAAAATAATAGTTGAGAATTTGTCACTCTTCTTCAAAATAAAAATACCAATTAAAGTAAAGTAGGTGTATAAGATAAATTACGAGCCTAATGAAATGGTAGCTCACTTTAAAGCAAGACTAGTGGCAAAATACTATAAGCAAAAACCAGGTATTAATTATCAAATAGATATGAAATTTACCTTTTTGAATGGTGTACTTGAGAAAGGATATTTATATTGAACAATCTTTAGGCTTTATGAAGAAAGTCTTATAAATTGAATAAGGCCTTATATGGTTTGAAACAAGGTTCTAGAGCCTCACATACTGACATTAATTCTTATTTTATTGAGAATGGATTTCTTAAGTGTCCTTATGAGCATGCTTTATATATCAGAAACTATATTAAGTGGAGATATTATCATTGTATGTTTATATATGGATAGTTTAATTTTTACTAGTAATAATTTATGGTTGATGGTGAATTTTAAAAAAGCCATGATTGCTTAGTTATAAACTTGGGTTTAATGTCTTACTTTTTTTATATTGAGATTACAGAACAAAGGATGTTATATTTATTTCACATAATAATTATGCTACTAGTAGCTAAAAAAAATCAAAAATAGAATCTTATAATCCAATTTTGACTCCGATGGATGAAAGGTTACAGATCATGAAAGATAGGAATGCAGATTTGGTTAGTTTAACTAATTTTAAAATGATTGGTGGGAAAGCTTACAATATTTGATTGCTACTCAACCCAATATCATATATGGTGTTGATATTGTTAGTTTGATTTATGGAGACTCCATATCAATCTCATTTGCAAGCATAGAACTTGTATTTTGAGATATATCAAAGGTACATAAAATGATGTCATCTTTTATTCTCATGCTAATAAAATAGAGCTTGTTGGATATATAGATAGTGATTGGATAGGTGATATTGAAAAGAGAAAGAATACTTCAAGTTATGTTTTTCATCTTGGTTTTTGTGTGTTTTCTTGTTCATCAAAGAAACAACAAATGGTTGCTCTTTTTATTGCCAAGACAAAGTATATTGCAAATGGAAGTTGTGTTACTCAAACTGTGTGGTTGAGAATAAAGATTTGTGAGTTGCAGAAAGTATTAAAACAAGACAACAAAGATCTTTTATGGCAATAAATATGTTATTGCATTAGTGTTTTCATAGTCGAAGCAAACATATTAACATTAAATATCATTATAATCAAGATTTGGTGAAAGATCAAGAAATCATGGTTGAGTTTTGTTCCTTTAAAGATCAAGTTGTTGACAATTTAAAAAGCCTCTTAAAACTTATCTATTCTTGAATTTTAAGAAGATGATATGCATGAGAAAATCGTTAGAACTTGGTTTAAGAGGGTGTTAATAATTATTTAATCCAAGTTTCCATGTAATTTAGGAATTAATATATTTTAAAAATATTTTATTAATACAATCAAGTTTCTAAAACATATAAAAAATCATATCTTAGTATTTCTATACAAAACAAAACTCAAAATATATATCTACATGTGTTTTAAGATTTAATAACCAATTTATTGAATTTATAAGAGTTTAGCCAATATTTAAATCATTCATAATTTTAATTCATGAGAATTAATGATAAATATTAGACCTATAAGTAAGATAATATTTGAATATCTAGAACTGACTAGAAAAACTTCTCAAAATTATTATGAGTTTTAACATATTTTAATTGAAATAATTTTTTATCATGACATCCGACTTACGGAAAAACTCATATTTCTTTTAGGATATATGAACCATGTTAAGGCATTTGCATGGATTTGTCTTACTAAATTTTATTTTAGGCACACGAGCCTATAATAAAATTTAAAAAGTCATATTTATTCACAAGAATAAATAGTATTCATCATAAAATTTAAAATATATCAAATTACACAATACAACTTACCTTAGATAATGTGCATTAGGAATACTAATATCTTTCCTAGCCACAACCAGTCCATTACCCTTTAAATTTATAACAATACCGGTACACTCAGATTTTCTTAGCAACCATGAGCCAAAATACTAGATGACGACTCCATCAATCCCCTACACTGCACGTCCATGTGTGATACAAAGGTATCATATAGAAGTTCCTAGTACAATAACAACGGTAAATTGATAAGGATATGAAATGGGTAAATAAAAAATAGTTACATTCATCTCATGCCAACCATGAGGTCAAGAACTTCAAAGAGGTATGAGATTTAACTATCTAACACAACTAGCAGCCAACAAGAGACTGAAGCTTTAAGAATAAGGTTGTTGGGATAATGTTTATCCAATGGTAGAGATTTCATTGGTGGGAAGATTTGACACCTAGGTTATCAAAGCTATACACTAGCATTTGGATAATTAAAATAAAACAACATATAAGTTAAGGAGGACATGATCAAGCTTAATTATGTCAATATCATATGTTGAGTTGGATTCAAATTGGAGTTCAATACCTTGGATCAAATTTCTATTAAGCTTAGAATTAGGTAGAAGTATGGTTTTGGAAAATTTCATAATAAGATTCATTCATTCATTTTTAGGCTCAGCCACCTCGAATTGGTCACTAAATTCTTGTTTTTTATCATCTTTCTATAATTAAATCATTTACTTTTATAATTAAACTTTTATTTAGATCCTTAAACTTGGTGTTTTCTTATAATTAGTAGTCAAATTTATCATTCCACGCACACATTAACTCAAAACAATTACATATATACACATAATTTCAACCCCGAAATTCTTTAGAAACTCAATAATCTTTATGTTCATAAATTTTAGATAAGTAACTGAAACTTAAAAACACATATTTCCAACTCATGAATTCAAATTGCTTAGACATGTAGGTTCAATTTCTCTATGTTCTCGTAAAATACAAATATTGTTTTTGAGATAAAGTTCACCAAATTGAAGGGGGGGGGGGGTGGGGAGTTATAGCTTTTTAACCCTTTCAATTTTTTTTCTAAACAAGACAAATTCTATTCCAAGCAACAACCAAAAAAATTCAATCAAAAACCTTGACAAACTAATCACCAAACCAGCATATACTGAAACTTTAGTTGCCACAATAGGTGTTGATTAAAACCTCAACTTTCTAAAAATGGTTAAACCCTCCTAATGGAACTAAATTCTCTTTCACCCATCTCACCAAAACATATAAATTTATCAACAATATAAGGTAAAATTAATTTTACATCACCATGCTTATCCTTTTTGTAATTGCTTTTTTTAATTCTGTCGCGACGGCGATTTTTCTACGCGCTTCGCGCCCCGCCATCTCCCCTTGATTTGGGGGAGACAACGGCGCGCGGTGAAAATGAGGTTGTTTATAGCCGTAAAATTTATGACCATAATTATTAGGAGTCGCCACCTAGTACTACGGTCACTAGGAAACATATTGGTCTGCGAGAGTCTTGGGTAAGGGGACTTGTTGTGCAAGGGGAAGATGCATCACCCCTAGTGCACCCTACCTAAGGTAAGCTGCATTGTTGTTTGATTGTTTTTTCTAAATTTATTTTTTTACTCTGCATTAAAAAAAACATTTTTTTGTGTCTACGGGTGTAATTTATGATGTAATTTTACACCGCAATTACGAGTCTTTTTTTTATCTATGAATGTACTTTACAATGTAATTTTACACCATAGTAAAAATCTTTTTTTATCTACGGACGTAGTATACAATGTAATTTTACATCGTAGTAAAAAAATCATTTTTATTTTATCCGCGGGTGTACTTTACAATGTAATTTTACACCGCGATAGATAAAACAAAATAATTGTTAAATTATTTTTGATATTTTGGTCAAAGTCCAACGGATAATCGTAAACCGGTTACAATATCCAATTTTTGTTTTAAAACATGAGAAACATGCAATATAATTTTTTATGAAAAATATGTATGGAAAAATCATGGAATTTGGTCGTATGCACAAAAGTAAATACATTTTTGTATTTTTGAATTTTTGTAATAATAGTAGTAGTAAAAAAAATAAAAATATTTTTTTGTCAATTTGTATTTTTTTAATTTTTTTTTAATTTTTTATTTTATTTCTAGAAGCCCAAATGTGTTTGGCTTTCCAGCCTGATGGGCCGAGAGGCCCATCAGCTTGGCAGCTGGGCAGCTGGGCCGGGAGCTGAAGTCGGCCCAATGAGGGAGTGAATCCCAGCGCTGAAGAAGACGATGCACAGTAAATGGTGGTCGACCGACCACGACGAGAGGCTTACCTGCTACCTCCTCCGGGTAGAGGAGATCGATTTGGTTCTCCCTGCGGTGGTAGCGTCGGAAACGGAGGCCTGTGGTGGCCGGAGGAGGCGTCGGGAGCTGGTTTCTTTAATGTCGGTGTAACTGCTGTGGCTGTTATTGCCTTGCTGGAGGTCACGTCTGGGTGGCTTGGGTGAAGGAGGAGATGACGGGGGAGAGGATGGTGGTGCTAGGTGAGTAGCCAGTTGCCGTTGGAGGAGAGGAGGAGCTGCTGCATGTTACTGTTTTTTAGAGAGAGAAACATCGACTGGAGGAGAGAGAGAGCTGGAACTGGCTGTGTCGCCAGAGCTGGAAATGAAGAAAGGGTGGCTGCCTCTGCATGTGTATGCTTATGTTCTGCTAATTTTCTACCACGTCTTCGTCTTCCTCGTGCAGCCTTTGAAACTGAAAACTGAAATAAAACCTTCTCCTCTATTTTTGTTTTCTCTCCTCTGTTCTGTGTTTTTTCTCAGTTTTTCTTTTCTCCTCTCTGTGTAAAACTTTCCCCTCTTTTCTTTGTTTTTTTTTCTTTTTTTTTCACCTCTGTTCTGTGATTCTCCTCTGTTCTTTTTTTTCCGAACTTCTCTCTCTCTCTTTTTTTTTTCAGATGGGTATTTATAGTGGAATAGAGGCATGCATGTTGTGTGTTATTGCCCCTGCATTTTTGCAGAAATCAGAGGGTTGCAGTGCAGTGCAAGGAGCCATTGCAGGGCTGTTCCTGCACTGTTCAGGTGTCGGAACAGTGCAGCGACATGCACAATTTGTGTGATAAAAATACAATTTGATCTCTCAATGTTTAATTGGTTCAATCGCAATCCCAATTAGTTTTAAACTTTTAATTTTATGCAATTGTATCCCCATCAAAATTTCAAACAGCAACCTTAAATGTGCGCGCCTTTTTATTTTGGTCTCTGGTTTCCGATTTGCACGATTTAACCCTTAATTGACCATTGGATTCTCAATTCGTTCAATTTGGTCCCTGATTTCGCATAATTGACTTAAAAATTCAATCGGTCTCCCGAAAATTCCATTCTCATCAATTGAGCTGGAATTAAATTCAAGAACTTGGTTTCTCATTGACTAAGCCCTTAGTAAAATTAATTTGACCAATTTAAAGTATAATTAAGTCTTTGCACTTAATTAAATCCTTCAATTGGATCTTAAATTAATTCCCGATCATAATTAAACTTTAAATTGGTTGACGATTAAATCGAATCAACCCATAAAAATATAATTATATCGTTCAACTTAATTTATATAGATTTATCCAACGATAAATTATTTTTGCCTTAAACCTGTATTTTCCTCTATTTTTGGAACAAAAGAGATATGATTGAACTTGCGAAAACAACCAAAATTTCCACATTGATTTTTCTATCCCACGCTGGCTCCTTTTATTTTATTTTTGTCATTTTTATTTTATTTTGGGGAATAACCCAAAAATTGAGTTACGACAAATTCCATGAAAAACATTACTTCACTTTAGCTCGCGAGTTTGATGGTGTTAGATGGCGACTAGGGTTTGATGCGAGAGACATGTAGGATTTTGATCAATTTAGGGTTTTGAAAATTTACAAAGAGGAAGAAGGTTTTCCTCACTTGAAGAGAGAGAAGATTGATATGTTGTTTTAATTGGTTTTTTAATATATATATAAAGGTAGTTTGGTTATTTTGCCAAATTTCAAAAAAAAAATTAATGACCAAAAATGTAAAGTATAATTTTTTTTTTATCTATAATAGGTAATTGCAATTCAAACCAAATGACTAGATGCTAAATGTAATATTCCAGAACAAAAATCTTTCACGTATCAGAAACTAGAAACTGATACTTGTTTGGCTTCCTCTTGAAATATGAATTTCTTTAGTGTGATCTTATTTATATAATTACTGAATCTAAATGGTAAAGAATTAGCTTATACCACCTCAATTTACACATGCACTTCAACCTTGAAAAGAATTTATCACAGAAGAAAATAAACCCATGTAGTCGTCCCCAGCTGTTCAGAATTAAAATACATTTAGTTCAGTAGAATAGAGGTAAAACTAACTAAGGAGTTGTGCTGATAAAATGACTAAAATGATTTTTGATTTATTTCAAAAAAAAAGAGGAAGAAGACGACGAAGAAGAAGAAGAAGAGGAAGAAACAACTCTAAGTGGAGCAACATTTTTGAAAGCTTCGATATATAATTACTTTCGTGAGTGGAGTAAACAAATTAAGCCCAGTAACAGGTTACGGGTAACATATACTTGTTTGTATATGTAGATTATTTCGGGTCCCATACAGTGATATGCATGTATAGCATGGGAAAAAAGCAGTATGAAGTAACACATTTTATCAAGACCTAGAGAAAGTATCATCGCTAGACATATCAAAGGGACACCAGTTATCAAACAACAGATCAGGATCTTGAGTGTCAGGTCCAAGAACTGGTTGTTGAGACATTTCCAGGCTATGATTATCCATCATGTCAGAATTTGACCAAAGTATCTCTTGAGAGACCGCGTCTTGTCCTGGCAATGGTGGAAACTGGAAGCTGCTTGTTTCATGACTTGTACATCGTTTATCTTGGTCATCCTGGTGCTTGTGGGCTGAGTCTAGACTATAGTAGTACATCGAGTAGTGATCGTTGTCAGTCAAAGGAACTTCTGTCGAAAAGTCGGAGATGGTGAGGGATCCAGCAAGACCATTTTCGTCCGGTGATTCCAAATACGTGTTCGGAATGTTAGGGAATTCAAGAGGTTGATCAAACTCGCTTCCAAACTCAGGCACTTCAAAACAACTCTCGGAATCTTGCTGTGGATTCAAGAACTTAGCGTAAACAAGTGCGAGATCAATATGAGAACCATCAGGAATCATCGATGAGCTAGAGGACTCTATGGAGGAAATTCCTTTATGGCTGAATGGATGTGTAATAGAGTTATTAGACAAGCCTCCATAACCCAAAATCTTAGAGCGAACATCTGCTGATAGCATCATCGACTTTCCTCTTCTATTCTTCCTGCAGCCACCACCAACAGGCACGTTCCGAAGGGATCCTCCTTTAGTCCAATACCTTCTACAACCTTTGCAGAAGTATCTCGGTTGTGTTAAACTGTAGTTGTTGTGATAACAGAATTTAGTATTTGAGGATCCACACCGAGGACAACTTGGTGATATCTCACCATCTTCCTTCCATCCTGTCTCCATACCAGATTGCTTCAAACTTCACAGGATTCATAAAACTGCCTAGCCTTTCACTAGGTTTCTCTCTCGCCGGGTTTGAAAGCAGGAATGGAGCCTTAAGTTTGTTGGGAAAGTGTACGCACTCAAGCACATGAGACAGGCAGGCTTAGGGATCCGGTGCCGTCAAGGAAGATTTTGGTGGTGGGTAGCAGCCCCGGAGGCTGATACACAGTGTCGCTGTTTAGTGCACGTGGCACAATTGTACTGGTGTATATGAGGGTGGTAGAGGAAGCAAATTCCTCGAGAGGCTAACTGTGATTTCTTAGAAGAGCATGCATCCTATATTAAAAACAAATATCAACTTGGCAAACTGACACTCGAAGTGTTTCTCCACAGTCTAATGATCTTGTGCATTCTAATGCCCCGGGCCCCCCTTTCAAGTAAAACCTCCCCCTGTTTAAGTGATATCAAATATTGCACGCATACAATTATATAAGAGCTGCACGTACAAGGTTGAATATCAGCAGATTTTTCCCTTTTCTTTTGAATGATCTTTCTTTACGTTGCATCATCAATTTATTACTTTCGGGAATCAACGCCAAATGACTACCGGTTTAATTTAAATAGCAGCACCCAAAACGTTATATTTTTTTTTCTTTTTTTTAGATATGAAAAAAAAACTTTATTTTCAGGAAAATATATTTTTATGAGTCCAAATGATCGAATACAAACCTACTTGTTCTAGGCTCTTTTTAAGAACTATACATTCTGACTTTAAAACTTTAAAGACTTGATGTGCAAATCACAAACTCTTTATCACATAACTTGAAGACCAAAACGCCACAATGCTTGAATGGCAAACACCACTTGCCATGCGAGTGGTCAAAACTGTAGAAATGTGGTGTTTCTTAAAAGAGAATGTCTAATACGAGATTCTAGTTCTATTAGTAACTTGAAAAGGATCTCTTGGATCGTGGGCTCCTCGGATCATGTAAACCTTGCAGACTTCATAAATAATATATTTTTTTGTTAGAAATTCAAGGGTTCCACCATGACGTTGCCACTTGTGACTTGAGGACACCCACAAGTTCATGAATTTGAAATGCTACAGTAGCAGCATTGCTATTAACTTGTGCTTAAAGCTATAATCAACATACTAAATTAAAGAACTTTTTTTGAATATCTTAATATGTTTTGAAAATCCCATGGATATCGTTTAATGGACAGCAACACAATTTGGAAATTATGAACTCGTTGAATGAAAAAGACTGGAAGATAACACTGGAAAGGTCCATCAGAGAATCAAATTACCAATTCATATAAATGGGACAGTTACATCAGAAGATCAAACAGTCATGCACGATTATTTTCTCGGATTTCTTCTGCTCTCTTAAAATCAATCCTTCCTTCTGTTTCCTTTTGCCTTTCCTAAACTAATTAGCACTCGTTTTAACTTCCGAAGACTTCTCTTTTATATAAAAAGATCCATCTTGCGAGTGTCATGACATTCAAAACTCGAGGTGGCTGGGATCAGTGTCATTAGATTCAGATAATAGCCGACTAGACTTCTTGATACCAACATCCCAGATGCCTTGACAGAATACATCACGACTAAAAGCTAGTTTCCCCATACGGTCTCATACCAAACACCCCCCCCCCACCCAAGGAGGACGCCCTTGGTCAGCAAACGAGCTGCTATCAACATTCAATTTCAACCACACTATAAAAGGATGCCATGAAATCAGACAAGGTTGCTGCGAATCCCCATTTCCCCAGTACCACCAAAAGCATCATAATCATCCTTCAAAAGCAGCTGAACTAGGTGGATTTGGACAATTTTTTTGTTTCCTACAACCACCACCATAAGCTAGTACATGATTTTTTCCTTTGTCACTTGTACACCAATTCCCATCAAGCTACTATACATATTCTAGTGTATATGAACACGTTATGCTAATAAGGATTCCCAGCTACCAAAGTCCTACACCTTGCTACACTAATCAAAGATCATGAGATTTCAGAAGGGTGCTATGATAATCACCAAGTATTTCAGAGGGGGCAGGGAAAAAAAAACATGCAGCCATCAAATTTGATATTTGATAAGCACAAATGATTTAACAGATACAAAACACAAACGTTACATTTGATATTTGATAACATGAAAAAAGTTACTTCTATTTCTTCTTCTTAGCTTGTAGAGATTGAACTTGAGGACCTGGTCTCTTCTTTGCAAATGTACTGGTTCTGCTTTCTAATTCCCCGTCACTGTCATCATCCTCGTTGCAATCTCTAGCTGGTACGATGGAATCCTCAATGATATTAGCAGCTCTTCTCTTTCCAGCTTCCAACTTGGCATGTAATCTCCTTTCGACAGGGTCATTGGACAGTCTAGCTTTAGATTGGCGTGGAACTTCTTTTGCACCAAGTCCAAGCCTAAGGGAAAACATGCAAAGATTTATTATAAACAGCTAGTAATGACACAGCGAAATCCTCTGTTGAAAATGTAAAGATGGCTATACTACCTAGAAGGCCGGCCCTCTGATTCTACTTTTGCTGGTTCATCTTCTACAGCCTTGCTCATGTTATTGACCCATTGTCCAGCCTGCACAAGGCAATGTTAATAAACAAAAGGAAGAACAAAACACAAAAGAGGTAAAGTTTCTGCTTCACTTTCACTAGATTTCATTTTAACTATACTCCACTTCTACCCAGATCTACAATGTCATTTTCTATTTTCTTATGAACAGTATAGGGTTACTAAGAAAATCATCACCCAAACCTTATGATTCATGGATGATATGGAGTTTCTGTTTCACTGACTATAGCGGATTACACAGTTCAAAAACTTCCCTTAAACAGCAACATGAAATTGGTAAACCTGATAGCTACTAATAATTGAATCACAGCATTGAAGCCTGTCTCACTTATGATTTCTAGGGTGTTGAAAAACTGACCAGTGTGAGGGAAGAAAGGGGAAAAAATCTCACAAATACATGCAGAACCATAGCATAAGAAAAAATACATGAAAAGAGAAGGATTTTGTTACCAATTTAAAGGCATTGTCTAATCTGACAATTTGTGCAGAGTTTTTTTGCTGTGCTGCCTCCATGCTCATTGCTATTTGCTATAATTAAAAAAACACAAGTATCTTCAAAATGTGAAAATGGCATTAAGAAGCACACAAAGTGTGTAGCATTAGAGTTTGCTGGATTGAATCAAAGTTCTAAATTTGTACATAGAAAATTATAAGTTTCAATGTTTGCAAAGAAATACCATATTTGCAGCACCTTCCCTGAATCAGCTCATTCTTAGGGTCTATGTTAGTGTATCTAAATGTCCAAAATCCACCATATTAATTCTAAAGTATCAATAAGGACCATATTTCAATTCTAGAAAAGGTCTTGTGCATCATAAAACTAAAATCAATTTTTTATTACAATATGTTTATAATACAAATGCACTTGTAAAAGATTATGATCTCGTATATAGAAGTTTGAAACATTCCTTAATCTAATGTGTAAAATGGAAACAAGAAAACCCCTTATGGCATTAGTATTAACACAACCAAAAAACTTTATGACACGCACCAGACAATTCTAAATGGTCTTATTGTGTGAACTAACCTATTTCTTAAGACATTGAGGAAGACAATTTTTCGCAAGGTATATCTCAGCGAGCTATTATGTAAAAAGGTAAAAATACAAATAATAAATTGCCACGTAATTTTATGATAATCAGAAACACTAACTAGTCTTTCGAAGATTCTAGATAAGGGACTGATTCTATTAAAGAAAATATATAATTACTCTAAAATAACCTACAATGTAAGTTGGTTCATGCTGATAAAATATTCCTATTGTACTTGTATGCCAAGGTTTTGTCTAAACTATGCTTGTGTTTGTTGTAAGAGGTAAGTGTTTCTAGAATATAAGGTAGTAATTTGGTATCCAAGCCTAGCAACATGGCTTAATACTCAATTTAAAAATCTAGGCGGGAATAAAAAAGTAGATTGGGCTTTGGCTCATTCCCCTTGCTTACATGATCTGTATTTTATTTTTATAAAATTTTAAACAAAACCCTTTCAAGGACTCACTGTTCTTTGATAAAAACAAAACCTTAAATTTTTGAAAGCAGCAAAGTTTCAACTTCTATGGAATAGAACCCTTTTAAAGATTATACTACTCATAGATTGATTCTTTCATGAAAAAACAAACTCATTTTACACATTTCGAAATTTCATATTTACCAAAAAAGAAAAGAACAGGGCCAAGAATAGGTTATGACAAAGTGGTTTACTATTGGGGTCAAAACAATAAAAAGTTGGACCATTCCTCTCATACCTAAACAAACTAACAATGAGCTTCCAAGAACATTTTCTTTACAGAGAAATTAAAATAATCTAGCATACCCACACGCAGTGCAACAGAAAAACATTTATGAATGTTCATAACTCAACCTTAAGATGACTATTAGTAGCCTAGCATTAAAGCATGACAATTCAAAATCTAGAACCAGCCTAGACAGATCGTTTACCAGAGAAAAAAAATTATCTTTTCATCATCCTAATAGTCCATTCTCACTTCTCCTCTAAACACTTTTTGCTTGATCCGATTACATTACATAACAACAACAAGTCTAGGTGCACAAAATACAAGAGACAAGATTAGCTGCACAAGCACACAAAAACACTCGCGGGCAGCACTAAGTGCAAAGTAAACAACCGTTTGCTTTGGAGAGAAAAAGCACCCGTATAGGAAAGCATTCGTTAAGATTTAATATTTTAACGAAACGAGGAAGCAGTTGGTGAATAAGGAAACAAAACAGAAAAGCTAAGAGAATCACAATAAGCAAATACATATACAAGTAAAATTATCAGATTGAGAATTTGATAAAAAGGAAATTAAAGGGAACATATTGGATTTTCAAGGCTTACTATACCATTAATGAGAAGAAGAAGACGGTGGTGGGGTACCACTTTTGTGAAGGTTTCAAATAAAAGAGGAAGAAGAGAGTGTACCTTGCACTTGCAGAGGACGTTGAAGAGAAGAGACAGGAGCCAAGGATGAACTGATGAAGAGGCGTTGAACGGTTGCACTTTGCAGTAACGCAGCTTGCAAGAGTGAAGACTGAAGACTGAAGAAGAAAGATTGGAGGGGTTGTGTCGATTGTTTTGGTTGAGATTTGGGAAGAATGGAGGTTGTGAGGAAGAGAAGTTAGGGATTTGCTGTGAACTTCAGACCAAGGTTATGAATACCGTTTCAGCCGCCGTTTCGTTTTTTCTATTGGTACGGAACATTTCGGTTTCGGAGCATTTCGGCGTGCCGTTTCGGGGTTGTACTGTTTATAATTAATTAATTAATTATATATATGAAAAAATATATATATAAAAACTTAACAGACATAATTAAAATTCAAGATAAAATAACTTTAAATTATACATACAAACATAAAGTCAAACAAACATAATCTCAAACCAAATTTATAACATCTCTAAAATTCCATAATATTGTGAAAGTATAAAGTTCTAAAATAAAAGAAATATAAATCAAAGAATAAAACAACTAACCATGTCTATAAACAGAGCACATCCAAGGTAAATTGAATTACATTGAATTAAATTGTTTTGATTTTGACCCAGTTTAAATTGATGATCAAAATAAAACTATAAACACTAAACAGAGCACATCCAAGATAAACACAGAACATAACATACAATTTTCTCTACTTTGTTTTTCAATCTGCAAAACTGTCAAGAACTCAAGATCTGGCAAAATTCCAAAACATAAAACTAAATGCATTTGTATTTGTATCATGCCCTCTCTACGCACTACACAGTATCCACCCCCTGTCCTGCAATTATCAGAGTAATTCTGTCCAACTCTTTATAATTTTTTAATCTTTAAAACACAAATAAAATGATTATTCGATTGGCGTTGTTACTTACGTGATTCACAAATGATTTTTTAAGGCAGTGTGCACTCCCAAAGTAGCCAAAATCTCAGTTTTAACAGAGCTAAGTTCAGCAAAATGGTTACAAATCAATCGATTTGGAAGAGAGCTTATAAATTAACGGGGTGTTTGAATCAACAGAAAGTAAAGAGAAAATCAGAAGAAAGGCTACTGACCTGAGGAGTGAGGACTGAGGGGTCTGAGACTGCGTTGCTCAGGTGAGGATTGAGAAAGATGAGTCTGACTGACGAGCTGAGGACTGACGAAGATGATTCTGAGGAAGAGTTAGGAAGGTTGAGTTGAGACTTGAGAGAATATTGATCAATTGAGTTGAGACTTGAGAGAGATGTCGATTGAGTTGAGAGAGATGTCGATTGAGGAAGAGAAGAGTTAGGGTTTTTGATTTGGGATTTTGGGGGAAACGGGATGAATGAAGTTCAGACAACGATTGGGAATTGGGGGCTTTAGTTTTCTGTTTTCAATTACGTGAATTAATTCATTTTTTTTATGACCGGAACGGAACATGTGGTGTAATCAAAGTTATCACGTTGCTGCTTTGTTTTTTTAATTAAAATGGATTGTTGCAGTTGTGGAATGTTTTTACGTGTAGTGTATATATATATATTATTTCAAAAAAAATTAGTTAAATAAAATTATTTAAAATCATGTAATTTAATTTTAAAAAAATATAATAAAATGATTTTTTTGAATAAAAATATAAATATGTATAATATTACGAGAATGTCATTATCAATCTCGCAATGTCATTATATTCTCTGATTGCTATGAAATTTTAGCATAATATATATAAATATGTCACGAGACTCCTAGTAAAATTTCATCTTAATCTAACGATCGGATTAAAAGATATGATTGATATTGTAAAATTATTTATTATTTAAAAAAACACTATTTAGCTGAAACACAAAACCAGTACGTTTCGACCGGCCTGAAAATCTAGAAATGTACCAAAATTTAAACCACGTTTCGAACGGCTTGAAAATCTAGAAACAAACCGAAATTTAAACTGAGATAAAAACAACGTCGTTTTGTCTCGCTTTTTAATTGGTACAAAATGTTTTAATCATTTCGGCCAAAACACAATGAAATTGATAGCTATGAATGTAATTCCAAAGTATTTAGCTGAAATTTAACTGAAAAAAATCTAAAATAGACTGAAATTTTAAGCAAAACAAAAAACCATACCATTTTACCTGATTTTTAACTGGTACGATTTTGACCAAAACATAATAAAATCAACAACCCTGATTTGTATGGTTGACATCCCCTACAAACCAGAAAAGTAGTATGAGAAGATCTTTTTGTAGTTTTATTTTTCTAATTCATCCTGTCACCGTATACCTTTTCTTTAATTTCCTCTTAATTCAGCCTTTATAATTTTTATTTTTATAAACAAACGAAAATACAGGAAAAAATCAATAAATTATACGAACTTCAATGAAAGCATATTCTTGGAAAAAATTGATATTTAAAAAACATATGGAGAAACAATTCAACAACATATCCCATCAACAATTTAACAGAAATTGCATTCCATACAGGTAACTCTCTCATCATCTTAATAAACCAAAACATCGGAGGATTTCGTATAAAAAATGCTTCCGAGCTCAGATCAACAATCTAACTCATCATAACTCGATCGAGGACGCCACAACTTCCTACCGTCATCACAAACTTGGACTCATTCAACAACCAGACACTTCACAGCAATCAGAATGAAATATTGATGGCAAAATTCTGACGACTTCTGGGAACAACAAGCTTCATAACCACCTTTGCATGGCATGGCTACAGTTTCAAGTTATTAGACAACTAATCCTACAACTTCATACAGTTTACAACATAATTTTATCAGATTCTGGAAAAGGAAACAACCAAATACTGGGAACCTCGAAGCCAACATTGTCATCTTTAGAAGAAAGAAAAAAAGAACCAGATAATAGGCAATTTAATGATAATTTACAGTACAACAAGAATTAATGACATAATATTGTACAGCATTGACGCAAAAAAATTCAGTTGACAAGGCTGAAAAAAATTCTTGCAGAATGAGATATTGGAAGTTGTGACTTGATGCAACATGGACCAGCAGTTACAGCTTCGTTGAATGCCACCCTGAAGAAGCTAACGAGATCAAAATTTAAATCCACAGGCAGCTGCTATTGCTGGCCTAGTCTTTCCTGTGAACAAGAAGAAGAAAATGAGTATTTACGAGACAACTATCATTACAATACCTAAAAAGAACATTTTCATATCTAATAAAAACCAACTGAAAGACCAAAAGGATTGAAATATAGGAATAGCTACACGCACACCTGATAATTCAGGATGAGAAGGGAAACTGAAAATGGACCCAAATTAACCACTTGGTTTGAATATTACTTATAAAAGCATAGGTTAGGTCTGGATTCTTTTTATAAATCACCAACTGCTATCCTGTGATTTACACATCATATGATTTAGAAATTTTTCAAGGGGTTGAGAGCCTGAAACTTAAATCATGTGGTTTGTTTTGAGTTGGTTCAGTTATGGCTGGTTTGGTTCGATAATAGTCAGCTTGACTTTATGCTCTAGCCCAAAAACTGGAATTTGTTTATACAAAGACTTCAATTATTATTGTAGCTTCACAGTTTCAACATCAGTAAGAAACAAGCACTTCAGAGTTGGAAAAATGAGGAAGAAAATATATGATAATAACCTGAAGCATCTGCATTAATTTTGGATGTTGCTCCAAAAGCCGGCACAGCTCTTCCTTGTTACTCAATAAAGACTGCCATAAAACAAGAGCATTAACTTTCAGGTGAAATAAAGCATGCACATTTCAAAACCATAAACTAAGTTCCTTGGCTGTAAAATGCAGGTACCGTGATAGCTTTTGGATCCTTGAAGTACTCCTGTAATGACATTCCAAGATCTTGTTGCTGCTGGGATGAAACATCTCCCTGCTGACGTATAACATGTGGCTGTGCATGCTCAACTAGCTGCTGCCTTGACTGAGAAAGTTCTTGCTGCTGAACTTGATAATGAGTGTGCACAGAAGGGGGTTGTGGTTGTTGCAGCATTTGTAATTGATGGCCTTGCATTTGAATAGAACTTTGCAAAGACCCCCCTTGTTCCAGCTGCTGAGAAGATTGTGCAAGTGGCCAAAGATGTTGAGTTGGCTGTGGTGGACGTCGAAGTGGAGGCTGCAGAGGCTGCAACTGATGTAACTGAACAGAAGGCTGAGGAATGGAGAGATTTTGCAAGACATTTGGACTCTCGCCTTGCTGCTGGGTGGGGGTGCTTCCATAAGGAGTCGCAGGGATTGTAGTTTGCCTACTGAAAACCATGGGTGGCATTAGAGGTGGCATATAAGAAAGTAAACTAGCACCCGAAACAGAGAGATTTCCTAATCTCGGATCAGTTAGTGGTGAAGTTGAGGTCTGGGGAAGCTCATTTATTCCAACAGCAAATACTGAAGATTGAGAAGTAGAAGGATTTAACGATGGTAAATTATACGGACTAGATGAGAAGGGAGGTGGTGTAGGAGGAAGTGGTGGGTGAGGCCCAGCAGACCCACTGGGAGAAGAGATAGAAGCACGTGAATACTTGGAATCTGGCATCTGAATGGAAGGATTGCTACCATATGCAGATAGATAATCTGACTGAACCTGCAAAAGTGGGGAAAGCATGATTACAGAAATGCAGCAGAACACACGATAGCAGCAGGGAAGCAGCTACAATTTCTTTTTAATCGACAGCATATCTTATCTTACTTGGAAGGCTGCAGGAAGTGGAGGCTGCACCTCTGTTCCAGAGTTAACATAGGGGGATGACTGAGTTGGGCCTGGATCATGATTCTGAGGTATCATGGATGACATTGCTGGAGGTGGCATTGGAGGCAAAGGTGGCTGATTCAGAGGAATTTTTGAGTCATAAAATCCTCGGGATCCTGAAGAATGCTGCAAGCTGTTCTTCATATAGAAATTTTGTGGAGGCATTCTTGAATCAACTGGAATCTGTAGAGGAAAACCTGAAGTGCTTGCAGCTGAAATAGAATCAAAGCCAGTAGAGGTTTTAATGGTATTCTTTGCATCATCATGTTGCTCGAAAAAACTTCTTATCCGAAGAAACACTTGGTTCTCGTGTCAACAGCATTTCAGGTCGTGAAACAGACATCCTTGAAGAGAATTCACTTTGGGTGTTCTCATCAACATGAGATGCTAATGGTGGGCGTGAATGAGAAAATTGATTGTTTTCATTAACATCACACTCAGTCTCTTCAACAATCGAGTGGGGAGAGCTTTGGTCGACAATGGCAGTGGCTAGCTGCTCCAGATTATCATCAGGCTGAGGAAAAGGCAATTTGTCATCAGATTCAGACTCCTCACCATCGAAAACAATATCTATTCCCTGAAGATCATCATCCAGAACAGTTTTCAATTGCTTAGACTTGTTGTCTTTTTCCTTATCTACATCATTTGCAGGGGTTGCATTCTTAACCAGTGCTGAAGGTTCCCCAACAACAGCTACCATTGGATTCTGCCGTTCTCTTTGTCTGGCCATAAATTCATCCACATGAATTGATGGAGGTCTTCCACTTGTAGATCCCACTCGCTGGATTGCTATGACATTTGAATTGCTAACACCATCTACGCTTCTTTCTCTAGCAACATAGTCATCCACATGCATGGATGGAGGCCTACTGGTATTTGGCTTGCGCTGCCTAAAGGTATCCCTGCGAGTTGGACCAGAAGGAGCAGTTGATGAACCCATTCCCCGTGAAAACGCATTTTGTCCAGTAGCTTCAGCCACTGAAGTTTCTCCCTTGACACGCTTACCAGAACCATCCAATGATGACAATTTCCTTTTCATAGAAGGATTCTGTGACAATCTATCAGGTAATGTTTCTGGACATTCCCACAGAAATTTATCTCCAAGGCCTCCTAGGTAAAGGTAACCATCAAACTTTTCAGCAGTGCCATCTGCCATCTGATTTATTCTTGAATGAACCAGAAGTTCATTTGATGGTAGAGATTGAATGCCTCCACTAATCATAATGTCATCTATTGTAACTGAAACAGTGGGCTTCTGCAACAATAACAACAATGATTTGGCAGAATCTGAAGCCTGTAAATTGATGACACCCAGTCAGCTTCCAAAAAACCAATGATGATAAAAGGGAAATAATTTAAAGACAAACATTTTAATCAACTTACTTGATACAAACTTTCCCTCATATCTGTAGGGAGATAGGCATCGTCATTTAACTTTGAACTCAGAAGTGTAATCATTTCCAGTATGAAACTTATATTCTCTGGAGAGCTATCTGTCCCGTCCATATCATCATGGATACCAAAGAGGTTTTTCATCGCAGTCACCCCATTCAAGTTCAAATTACTAAGAGAAGAACAAGAAACTGTCAGTTTAATGGATAAAGGACCTGGCATATCATTACAGGAACAAAAGTTGATGATAGATCCTTTATCATAATAAATTATTCAAACACAATGAACAGAAACCTAGGGACAAGAAAAATAATCCCTAAATTGCCAAAACAGATCTAGCACAAAATTTGAAAAGGTTTTATTGATAACCAGGATCTGAAAGTTATCAATGAAGCCTATAACCAGCATTGTCAAAGGCAAAAGGCGCTAAAAGGCACCACGCCTGTAAAATACCCGAAGCACTAGGCGCTTACCTAGATGAAACCAAGGCAATATAATATAAATCAAAATGTGGGTGTCTAAACACCTCTAAAAAATATATATAATACCATAACATATTCATATAAAGTTATATTTCTCATTAGAAAATAAAAGAAAATATAAAATATTGTTAAGTAGCATATGCTAAGTACTTACTAATTTTTGTATGAACTATGAATGTGTGTACACGATATCAACTGAGGTTTAAAAGTCACAGCAAAAAAAATGTAAGAAATTTCGGCAACATAACACCATTAAAATGGACATGTGAAGAGACTGGGAAAGAAGGGATAGCATGGGAGAGAGGGAGAGAGTAAGTGAGAATGAAACAAAAGGACAACAAATAACAAAAAGAAGAAACTTTTTTATTTTTTTACCCTAATCTTTGTTTTTTTACAAAAATACCCCTAAAATGTTTTTGTGGTAGATTTAAAAAATGGACAAATAGGTCAAAACATAAATCAGTTAAAAGGAAAAATCCAACATATAGGCAGGCAAGCGGTAGCACTTCAAAATTAATCATATATGGCTAATAAAGGTGTAATGGCCTCGTGTCTCCTGTAGCGCTTAAGCGAGCACCTGAGTGTCTTTTGACAACACTGCGTATAACATACATAAATTATTCAAATGCCATAATAGACCTTGCACATAAAATTGAATAGTCTTCTGCTAACAGGTATACAAAATAATACCAGCACAGAATTGCTAACGATGTTAGGGATCTTATTTGACATTCATAGAAAATAATTGTTTATTGTATGATATAGATTCAAAATATATACTATTCATTAAATAAAAAACAGTCATTAAATAGCAAACATAGATATAAAGTCTATTTGTTGTTTAATCGTTGAGTGTTCTCGATCCTACCTATAATTATCCTTGTTTGCTCAGTACATTTAGTTACACTTGTATCAGAGGAGTTTCATATCTCATGCAATCATCACAAATGCTGACAATGCACTATGGCTGTCAGACCAAAAAACTCAAACCAGGCTCTCTTAGATGCTTTTAAGATTATGCTTGGTAACTAATTGATTTGAAAGGCCAAGGAAAATTGTGAATCAAGCTTGTCAAATTGTCAAAAAAATCAGCCAGAAACTAAACAGCCAAGCACCATTTTTCTTGATTGGGCTCTCAAATTCAACCACATCAGTGAAGTTCAAACTACTACCAAAAAGAAAATGTGGGCAAGGTCCGTATATTTGATGATGCTAGTAAAGCCATATATCCATGAATACCACTTACAAATTATGGCCAAATTCAAGCATCCAAAATATATACTACAAGCATATACAGATTAAAGGGTTTTCCAACATAAATGAACTTCATAAACTACTAACACAATAGCATATTACTCAATAATCTTAGTCAACCATTAAAATTATACTCCAATTCCTGGACAAAAAAAAATGAGCTGACTCACCATTTACTATCCAAGCAAAAGCACAAAGCACCAATAGATAACATAGTAACAGCCTCAATTGCACAAATTGAGGCATCATCTTTTGAATCCACTGATTCCAACAACCTAATCCAGCAAGAGAGCAAAGGACACTTTCTCCATTCAATGTCATCCAAATTATAATTCCCATTCCCTTCCTGCCCTTTTCCAGATTCATGCTCCTCAATGCTGGTGTTGATTTGATGCAAAGTTGTCACACAAGCACTTTGACCTTCATTGCAAGAACCTAGATCTTTAAAGAATGCAAGGCAAGAAAGCAACTCTTTTCCAACCGGTAAGACCTGAAAAACAAGGGCATTCCCAGCTATTGGTTGAGTCAAATGAAGCAAGACACAAGTTCCTCTCAAAATCTTTCTGGACCAGAAACTTCAAGGTGATCCAAAATAGTGAAGAGAAAGAATCTAACCCTTTCCCTTTCCAAACCACAAGCTCCAAAGATTCTCAGTCTTACACATACATAAAGTTTTTTCAAGCTCTTAGACACTCACAACATAAATGTCAGAAATACACTTCCTTAGCAAAGAAGACCAACCAATTGACACTAACAGCTTGTATGTTAGCACTTCCTCAATATACAGAGAAAGAAGCAAAAAGTTACCTGGCAGAACTTAAGCAGATTTAGGTAGAATCAATGAACAGTCCTTAGCACTTAAACTTGCAGAACTGTGCCTAATACACCACCAACAAGTTTAGTAAGCATACTGTCAAGTTCCATCATGTCAGGGGGGAGGCAGAACATAGAATGCAAAAAATATTATCTTATGTTTACTCACAAATCATGTCTCATGGGGTATGGTAAAGATGTTTGAGGAACACAAAGAAGTGAGAAGGACTTGAACACAGGACAGCACCAACTGATCAAAGTAAACCCAGACTTGGCTGAAATTTTACTGTCTGGGATCTGTTTTCCATCTGAACCAATTGCAACTAAACACCTTTCCAGAACTTGTGTTAGCATCCCAGCAATGCCTTCCTCCAATAATAGTTCCTAACACAATGAAAATCAGTGAGTGAAACAAGTTGCTGATATGAGGTCTACATATATGGGTTTGTGTGTTTGTGTGTGTGTGTGTGTGTGTGTGTGTGTGTGAGAGAGAGAGAGAGAGAGAGAGAGGAGGGGGGAAGGGGTGAGGGAGGGAAGATTAATAGCAGATGCCAAAAACTAATTGGAGCACCACAGAAGTAACAAACCTTGGCAGAAGGATGTTCCAATATGCTCGCAAGAAAATCAAGATATCTGTAAACCTGAAAGAGAACAGAAATAAATAAAAGATACAAGTGAAAAAAAAAATTGGTAGTTGGAGACACAAAAACCTTGTAAGCATCAATCTCTGATGGAGAAGTCAAGTCAGAAAGATTGCGGATGCAGCACAAAATGGGCTGCAGAAGCAAAGAAGCATACTCAGTCTTTTGGCAAGCAATTCGAATTATGAAAACCCGAAGCATGTCTTGAATGACCACCAGTGCCTGCTCAAAAAGATTCCAAAAGAAATTGAAAACGAAGTTAAAGTCGCACATAGAGGCACTTGTTTTTGTTCAAAAATGGAAATTGTGACTTCAAAGGTACACTAAGAAGAAATACATACAGATATAGCATAATGTTCGATAATCTGTGCAATTTTATCAAGATGTGGTGTCAGTTGGTTAAGCAGTTTCTCACGGTGTGAAGTCTCCAGATACCAGTCAACCTGTTTCTCCTTCTGTGGCCCCAATAATGTCCCAACAGCCAATTTTCTTAGCGCACTTAACAAGGGCATTCCATTTTTCCAAAGCCAGACACCTTCTTCAGGAAATAAATCATTCTTGCAATAAAATTAGAGGGGAAAACTAGTCAGAGTTTTGCATAAAAATGGACACTACTTGGATAAATAATTCTCTTCCAAAATGATCACTAAATAGAATTATTTCTCATCATTCAAACAATGCAATTAGAGATCCATGACAACTCACAAGTAAATAGTGTCGCAAATACAACATTGGTCATTGACTATAAGATGGAAAAATAGAAGCATAAACCTGACCCAACTGTGCAACTGTTCACACATAGCAGAACTGGCAAGTAAACTAGAGATATGTGACTGATCCATAACTCAAGCAAGCCCTCACTCATGGAATTGTTTAACATCACAAAACTGAATAGGTGACATAGTGCAAAATGGTGACTTTCATACCAGAAGACACAGCAAACTGCAGGTTTCCTTTGGACCCAAAGCCAACAGTGAAGTCGCTTGAACATTTGCAAGAAGAGAGTGGAAAAGGCCAGGAGTCCAGCCATACAGGGGCCAACAAGTAAGTGCTGATACCACAAGATGGCAGACAGCTCCGAAACCAAGCGCAGAACCAGGATAGGGAGATGATAAGTCTGCAGCACTTGCAGCTAGCTTTGGACTGCAAGCACCATGATTCAGTTGAAATATGCAGACGATGGAAGCACGACTATAGACAAACATGAGAAAATACCAAATTACCTGACTTCTCTGTGAAGTCGCAAAAGGGCATTCATTAGTTTTGTATTCCTGTGCTGCTCTTTAGCTTCCTATGAACATAACAGAAAGTCATCTCCATTAGGGAAGACTTGAAAAGTCATTTGACTTGAACAAAATTAACTAAAAACAAAATGAAACAGGGAAAAAAAAACTACAGAGCACAGAGATTTTGAATTGGACACTCTTTACATAGTCATCTATTTGTCACAGAAGAATTTGCACTCTTTTTTGTCTCTTTGTGATCAGTAAAAAGTGTTCTAGAAAAATAAAAGGTTGATTCAAGCTATGTGAAGGAGAGCTTTATTCAAGATAGACACTAAGAGAGAGAGCAAGGAAGCCACAGCTCTTCTTTTACAAGCAAAACTTGTCATGGAAATATACTTAGCAGCAGTGAAGAAACCATGTGATTACCAATTTCTTACTTAAGAAGACAACAGATTGCCATAGAAGAAAAAGTTTGTAAATTTTTTAGCCACTTTAAAACATAGGTTTTGAATATAACCTAAGTTTGATTGACAGCAGGATAGATAGCAAGAGCAAGACTGTATGATATTACAGCATAAAGCCTACATGCCCCTTGGCAGCTCTTAGGAACCGATACTTTCAAATCGCATTATGTCCAGGCAAAGAATTAGCAAGGGCAAAGCTGTATTATATCATAATATAAACCAATACACCATGCAAACACCTTGACTTCTGCCAAGAATTTAGCTCAAGGTTGCTATGCTATTCAGCTAGACTCATCTCAAGTTAACCTGGTTCATATTTTCACAAATAACCCTGGTTCATACTCAAGTGTTAATCATCACTCAACTGCATGTCTACTTCAAATCAAATTTTCTTTCAAAGATGATCAAGGTGGGAAAGTAAGAGGTCTAACAAGAGAGTCATCACAAAAAGCAACTCACTTGTAATTTCTGCAACAGATTGATCAGCAATACTAGAGAAGGTACCAAGAGATCAACCAAGCTCTGCTCACGATTACGTTCCAATAGCAAATCAGATGTAGAATTGCGTTCTGTGCCCTCATCAACAAGGTAATCTGTTCAAGGCAACATGGAGTTCATGTCTCATATATAAAATAGAGGCTAATCACTAGAAATAAAAAAAATGAACAGAAGATTGAACCAGTTAAAATCCCTTTTATAAACTTTTAAGTGGTGTTTAGATAAAAAGAGAAATTTCTTCTAAATAACCAAGGGGAGAGACTATACTATCAAGGAGAAAAGGAGGATAATGCATCCTCCAAACATACTAATAAAAAATAGCTCTCTTTTTCATAAAATACATATTTCGCTAGTGTAATACACATATTGAAAACAAATTAACTAACCATAACTGTTTGATGACCTTTCAAGCATCAAGCTGCACTTTATCAGAATTGCATAAATAACTATGAGAGCACCTTCATCATACAGAGCAGCAGCAACAGTCTACCAAAAGAACTGCAATGAGATCACTCACAAATTCATCATAGTATTATAGATCATCAAGTAAAGTTACATACCGAGTTTTCTGACACAAAGGCCAGTATCCGAATGGCTGTTGTCATCTGTGCTATGGATGAGTCACGAAGAGGATTATCCTCAAAAGACTTATCAGAGACCAACTTTCCAAGATTATCCATAACATTTATGTCTGAACTACCCAGAGCATCTCCAACAACTTGCTCGACATCTGTCAAATCAGCCACCAAAATGTTGGTGGAGGTTAAATGGGCATCTCCACCAGAAGCCAACACAGCAGAATACCGTAGAAGACCAATAGCCCCATTTTTATGATAAACTACACCAGCATCAAACCACTCCAACAGTCTAGTTGGAGTATCTTTCCGATTGGAACCAGGAGAAGAAGAATGTAATGCTTTATGAAGTGCTTTATGAAGTTCCATAGCATGTCCAATCCAAGAATCAAGAGAAGATGCAGTTGAATCGGTGACAATGACTTCAAAAATCTCTGCAGCTGAGTGAAAAATTGCAAGATTTATTGGAGAAGCTCCTGCAGACACAAAATCCCAAACCAATCCATGCCTGTTAAACAGGTAAACAAGTAAAAAACCCAACCATTTAAAAATTAATTGTAAGAGTTCTGGATTACCACTAGCAACTGGCTCTGACTCCTTGACAGAATGTAAGGCTTCAATTAAGATTGAAATGGCCTGCCCAAAAAACAAATTTGAATATCAGTCTCAGGAAAAACTAAGACAACTATTCACTCAACTAAATTTATCGAATAAAGATTTTTATATATAATTCAATCTGTGACATTTCATGGTATGAAGGAATTAAATTTCAACATTACTTGATATTATTGCATCTCCAAAATTTAAACCATGCATGCATGCTGCCTTAGCACTTCTGATCTAGTGTTTATGCAATTTAAATGGAACAGGAACTACTTGCTGCAAGGCCAGTTGACATCATATATTTATCATACCTCTGGAAAATATCCCAGAACCAACAAAGCCTGGCGCCCACAATCTGACCTGTACATAACAGACAATAATGTATCAAAGCCACGAACAGTGTATTTGAAGATAAAAGTTTTTTAAGCTAAAAGGCATGCAGTTCCACCTGGAAAGGCCACAAAGCTCCCACAATACCCATAGAAACTCTTCGGGATGTGGAGTTGATATTAGCAAACGATCAATAGCATTAACCTGCAAGAAAGAGAAAATCTTGATAAATTAGATACTTGGATGTGAGGTTCAAAGGAAACTTAAATCCAGATAAAACAGAAACCATGAACTCAACTAAGGTAACTTACCACTCTCAAATGCGTCTCAACAATCACTCCAACTTCATGTGGACTGCAAACGAAACCCTTGGACAATAAAACAGATGCATAACGTAGAGGAACACATTCTTCCCTACTCATACCACCCACACCCCTTAAAGCATCAATTAGTGTAGTGCAAAGCTCGGGGTAGTTTAAAAGAAAAATTAAACCTGGAAAAGAAACCGATATTTATTAAACCAATCTCACTTCCCATGGAAAAAGTAAATTGGACTTCAAGAATTAAACCTGAGCGACACATAAGAAGTGAAAGAAGTATGGCCCCAATAGTTGATGCAATATCGACAAACATATCCATAGCATCTACAGCTTCTGAACGCAATATGGAGGACGACAACAGTGCAGCTGACAAAGGAAGAAAGCCTCTCTCCTGCTTCCAAGAAGGCATTTGAATATGAATGAATCAGCTAGTAATTTGAAGATTAAAGCATCATACAAGCTAACAAAAACTGCACTACTTGAAGAGCTCATGAACCTCTCTATAAAAACCTCTACAAGATATATCATTTAGCTAAAAGCATTGTTGGTAAAAGAAAATAGTGTGAAATAATTTGTTCTTATGGCTTGAGTGGACTACATGTATCAACTAGCATAAAACATAAAAACATGTTTTATTTGGTGTCAAAACATATTAAACCATGAAATTACACATTAAAACATGTTTCTGGCATTTCTAGATTGCTACTTATATTGAGCCTCATAAAGTTAATGACCAACTTGAACCGATTAAACTTCAATAAGATTAGTGATAGAAGAGTAAAACAGAATGGTTGATAAAAAACATTAACCTGTCTTTATCAGGTTTTAGGACATTCCATTTTCCATTCTCTCTTCCACTTCACATACCCTCTATTTCTGTTATTTATCTCCCTGTCCCTATGACCAGCTATTAAAAGGCCTGGCTTGCTTAAGTTTTCAGTATTTTATATTATAAATCTTACTGTGAAAAGGACAGGCTGTTTCCCATATTCAAAGAATGATGAAATGAAATATCCCATATTTCTGCAATTATATAGCTCCTACATCTTTATGCGGAACTTAGTTTCAAAACATTTCATATCTAGTAAAAATTTGAGTAAACCGCATTCTTGCTCTTATAGATTCATCAATGTTCCACTCTACGCCCATAGTTTAAAATTTCCCAAAGTTTCTGTTTATCCATTTTACAAAGTAAATAACTAATAAAAAGCTAACTTTTTATATTTTTATTTTATTTTCTCTGATTCTTTGCTCTCAAGTCTCCATATATATTATCATGCCATGCAAAAACATTTAACAACATAGAAGAAACTTGAAAACCAAATTCAAAAAGTAGGCTATCTAATCCCTAAGTGTAACAATAGAGCTTTAAGAGCTAGAAGGATGACTTTAAAAAATTCTATATTGTCAGTAGAATGTTGTTGAATCTATAAGGAGAAAAATAAATTTCCCACTAAACAATTGTATGGATTAACTAAGATAATGAGCTTGAAGTTTTTTATTCAATCAAGAAGCAATTAATTCTTTCTTTATCATATTAAAATGAACCCAGAAAAAACAAAAACTGATATTAACCACTAAATTTCCTTAATCTGACTACTCTCCATTTTCATTTTGATTGATTTGAAAAGAAAAAATTCATAGGGTAATTACAGAGTAAACTTGAATTGTAAGGAAATGTTACTAAAGCCTCCCAAAATTGTGCTATTTGTCATCAAAATGATGAGTCTCATTGTGACCTTTTCACATCACCCATTTGTGAGGGACATGTGGTTCAGATTGTTAATCTGTGATAGTGGATTTCATTATAATCTCTGTTGTGGGTTTCATAAGGAGGAATGATTGTAGTTTTGTACCATTTGTCTGCCTATGATGTACTTGGTAAGAAAGAAATGCTAGAATTTTTTAAACCAATACCCTGCAAGACAACTGTTAAGGGTATACGATGGTTTTCCTTTCTTCTTGGAGGTCCCATGCTTCAGGTTCCTCAACTAATACCCATTGGGATTGGCTTCTCTTTTATGACATGTTTTTTGCTTTCATATTTCTGAGGATGACTTATTCGTTATCATGCATAAGTATCTAAATTTAGCCAATTAATAAATTTTTCTTTTATCTAAAATTTCTAATTGTTCACCTAATTATACTCTGATAAATAATACAAGATAATATAAAATTCAAGCAACGGACCCACTACAGATCCTAGTAAAAAATGCAATTTAACAGCCTTAGCTAAAAAATAAGTAAAATCCATAGGCTTCACATCACTTGCCAACTGAAAGCTGCTTGATAATAGCTCATGACACCACCAAGCAAAGATATGGATACAGGAAGAACAATGAAACATACCCACATGCTCCACACAAGTCATTTGAGGCTTTGTGCTTATGTCTATAAAAGTGATGATTCTAACTATAATGCAGTTAAAGACCAAAAACTCATCGCACACAATGCATAAATGCATATTAAGAGTTCATTTGGTATGATTTATGAAAATAACTTTTGATTTAAATCAAAAGTTATTTTTCCACATAAACAGTGCAGAAATGAGTTAAATTAGATGAATATTTGCCAAGAAATGACAAAAGTAACTTTTTTGAATAAGGAAAGTAGTCTAGTTAGATCAATAAGTTAAAATATATAAAAAAATATTAAAGCAAAGTTTGGATTCAATTAGCAACACTTTTTTGTTTAAGTCAACAGTTATTTCTAAACAAATAATTTATGACTTTCTGAGTCAAAAGTTTAAGAACAACTTAAATCAATTCGCAAGTCATAAGGAACCTAAATCTAGTCAGTAATTTTAATTTCACTAAGAAAGTCACGAATGAAAAATATTCAGGAATAGCTCAGCCCAGCAATGAAAGCAAACATGAGTTCAGTATAAAAATAAATGCAAAACAGCAAAATTTGAGTCACAAACATAACATACGATGGCACAAAACCTCTTTGTGAATGATATAAAGTTTATAAGAGCTTGTTACTTGAAATAAGCAAACGCAATATTTACTTTAAGAGAACATCATAGATAAATTGAAAAGTCACATAAGAGAACAAGAATTTGTATCTACATCTGCCTACAAGTAGCATACCTTGAGAAGTGCCAGCAAATGGGAATCAATATCCCAGTTTGAAAAGCAGCAATGTGATGAACCAACCAAGTTACTGGTTGCTTTATACGATAATAAGCCTTCTGTTTGACCAATGATCAATGACCTACTTGCAGAGGCTGCTATAGAAGGATCTTCAATTGGACCACGCAAATTTATCAATTTCTGCATAACACTTGTCACTAAATAAGAACTAAGAATTATGGTTTGGCATACTGCCAAAACAAAAGAAATTGAAAATTTAGAACTGACCAAGAGCATCCTGAGTTGAGACTTAGCACTGTTAAGCATTGCTGATGTAACACTTGTAACTCTTCCATGTGCAGAAAGTCCCCCTAGAGCAGAAAGAACAGAAAGCTGGAAGAGAATGAACTTACCACAAGTTAGCACCATTGTGGTTTTAAGAACTCCAGAGCCACTTAAACACACAAACTGGTAGCATACCTCATATCTAGAAACAACTTCATAAAATCGTAACCGATGAAGGACATAGGTTGCAAGAGAAGCAACATCATGCTGAGGTCTTTGTAGGACCAACTTCAACAATTGACTATAACCTTTGCTAGAGCCAGATGGGATATTTTCGTCTTCACGAGGCCACCAACCTAAAAATCCTTCACAACCAATTGGATGCCTTGTTGCCTGCTCTATAGCTCCAAGTGATAGTAATATTATGGCAGAAGAATTCTGCACCTCATCAGAGAAAATATGCACAAGCTGCTCCATTCCCCCACTATTGACGAAGTGAAAGCAGCTTTCTCTACCAGAGCACAATAAAAGAGCCAAGCTCAGACCCAGAATGACACTCTTGTTCTGATGATCAAGACAAGATCACAAATGGAAAAGATTTAGCAAAATGATAAGGAGATAGAAAGATGCCTCATGTGTTTCTGCATGCAAGCAGACTGTTTGCGGGAGAGGGAGGGAGAGAGAGAGAGAGAGAGAGAGAGAGAGCATAGGTTATTTTGAATTAGTTTCAATAAACAGATTCTTTAGAAGAATGTATTACGCAAACAGTAGCACAGTTACCTGTGAAAGCTGGCAAGCTCCAACATTTGTGGAGTTCCTTTCAAAACAGAAATACTGGCTTAACATGTCCACCAGCTGTTTAGAAGTAGCCAAGTCAGCCTCCGATTCAAGAAACATGCAGTCTGCCAAAAGTCCAGCTGATTCAACTCCCGGGCCTTGTCCAAGCACTTGGAGAAGCTCATTTCTAGCCTCATTGATAACATGCTGAAGCTCTTCAAAGTTTTTCGATCCACACATTTTAATGTGCTTCTGATTTACTGTTTCACAACACAAGTCACGGGTGACAAAGGAGCAGACAGCTTTCACTACGGTACTAAGAACTCTATGTACAGAATCACTAAGGTTCGGGAGCTCCAGTAACTTCAAAATCAGCTGCAAAAATTTCTTAACCTCAGCCGATATATGTGAAGCAGCAACAGGTAAAGATAATACATTCAGAGAGGATAGAGAATCCTCGATGGTACGATTAGTAGAATGAAATGCCAAAGGCAGATCTTCGAGCTTTCCCTCAGCAGAACTAACAAGATTAGTTAACGAGCTATCATCAAATTCAATATTGAACTGCCCCAGATCCTCTGCTGTGTTACCATATATGACCAAACTTAGACTGCGATAGCTGCCCCTCACAACCAGATGGTTAGTTACAACAGCCTGCAATAAATACATGCCAGGAAACTTGAGCTTAATCACTTAATCATAGCTTCCCTGTTGAAAGTTAAAGAAAGAAGTGAAGGAAAAAAATAAAAAGTCGAATGAATGTAAAGCAAACTATAATTGGGAAATCAAATAAATGGGTGAATAAGCAGTAAAAATCAAAGCTAACCACCTCAACTTCTAGCACATGTGATGAAGAGTGGGAATAAAGGAATGGCTGGCAAAGTCGCCTAAATCTTGTCTCCCCCTCACACTTAACAAACACCTCCAAAGCAAATGAAGGAGGTGACGTAGCCCTGCATGATACAAACTAAACTTTAGGATATCATTAAGAGAGATTATACGATGTGTTTTATTTTAAATTTCTGACTAATTCAAACCATGCACCAATATGGCATATCTCTAAGTAGAATTTGTAATTTTATAGTGAAATTGAAGAGGACGGGCGGGGGGGGATGAGGACATGAATGGAGGGCATACCCCAGTAGCGACAACGCTTGTGACGCAGAAGAAGCATTCTGTTCAAGAAACTCACACGCAGTAATCACAATTGGTTCAGCGAACAATACCTGCACACAAATTAATTCTAAATATGCATCCTCAAAAGAGAAGAACATAGAATGAAGTTCTTTGAAGAAGAGGATGGGTTGGTTAGTAAGTTACCTCGTCGACGTACTCATCCAGTTGAGGATGAACGAAAGTTTGCGAGAACAAGACGCTGGGTTCGGGTCGACCCATACCTTCTCTAGGACTGATTTTTATAGGTGGTCAGGTTAGAGAAACCATTAATTCGTAGTTTTGAGATTTTAGGGTTTTTGAATTCAATGGTTTATGAGTCGCACAGAATGTTGATGGATTTTGCTTTGATTTGCACAGAGAGAGGGGGGGGGGGGAGGTTTGCTATTTAGGGTCTGTGCTTTTTGGTGTGGTTTAATAGCAGATGAATTGACACGTCGGCGTTTTTAGATAGTTTCTTCAGAGCCTAGAGCAGACGCCGTGTCGTTTGCTAAACCATATGTGAAGGTAGAGTTGGCAGGCAGACCCATTTCAGTCCCCGCAACGACAAGGCCTTGTAGAGTTTGCTATTTCCAATTATCTAGAGTACTAATACTCTGCGATGGGATTCTTTTAGCCGTAAAGCCCGCGTTCCGGATTAAATTTTTTTTTTTTATCTAATTTTAATATATATAATTTTTTATGTTGTATTTTAGTTTTTATTCTTTTTTTTTTTTAGTTTTGTTTCGATCCCTTGATTTTTTTTCGATCCTTTTAAGATAGTTTTAAATTTATTGTTTGTATCTATACACCTTTGCTCTTAGTTTAGATTTTTTATTTTTATTTTTTTTATTTGTATTAAATGCAACTCGTGTTAAAAAAAAATAGTAAATTTAGCTTTTGGTGGTATAAAATGAGAGTGAAAATCTTTCTTATACATGTATAGTTAAACGTGACATGTTTGAAATACCATCGCAGGTAACTCTTCCGTTTTGTCTTATTTAAGGCTACAAAAGTTATTTTATTGTGTGCTAAAAAAAAAAAATTACCAGGACACCCCCACTGACAATTCTTGGTTTTTGTCTTATTTGAGGGTTATTATGATTATTGTACTATGCATAGAAATGAAAGGAATTGAAAATGCCTCTGATACCATGACATTATTTTAAACACATTTTACATAATAAAATGAAAATATAAAAAACTAATATATATTTTTAGAAGTTCTACGGTGCCGCACGCGCCATCCTAAATGTGCATGAGCTCAAAAATTGGCGTCGCGCCCTAAGACGCCCATAACACTGCGATAGAAAATATAATTAGAAATTGGTATATTACCAATACATCCCCTATAACCAACTCTTGGATTTTGTCTTATAGGTGGTATATACGTACTTATAGAAATCACGGTACGTCTCAGTTGACCCAGACACTCTGATTATAAAAAAAGAATTTGGGGATTATTCATGGCGCGCTTAAGCTAACCTAGAGACCCCGGTTATAAAAAAAAATATATAAGTGGAAAAAAAAAAGTATAAGCATGAAAGCACTATAGCAATCCATATAAATAACATGGAGGGTTGATTTTTTTTTATTTAAATTTCATTGTTGGAGGGTTTTTCAAAAGCAATTATTTAATTATATAACTTATTCCTATTAATTATATAAGTAATTGTATAATTAAAGTATATACAAAATAATTGAACTTTATTTAAAATAAGATAAAAAAAAATGGCTCTCCAAAATGGTTTTTACCATTGAAGAACACATCAACAAAAAAAACTATATATACATTATTGAAAAGAGTCATTTTAAAGATTTAGCTCTCCAAAATGGCTCTTGCCATGCTCTTAGTAGATTAGATAGATAGATATATAGAAATCCAAATGTTTACTATTAAGCTATTTTAGAAAGAATTTTTAAATATCTAAAAGAAATTGTTGACTATGCATTGATTTAATCGTATAGTATGGACAACCAAAAAAAATTATTTTTGTAATATGTATTGAATCGTGAGCTTCTGTTTTGTATAGAAGAGTTTAAGATAATTAATTTCATTGTTGAAAAGTAGACATGTAAAATTGTGTACTAGAAACCTTGATTTTTTTTTATAATATAAGCTGGGATCATAAACCAATGTTGTCCTTAGATAAAATTATATCCATGCATTATAATAAAAGTAAAACATACTTGTTTTTTTTTATCTTATAGGAACCTGTTCTTACTAGTAGAAGACTAGGACACATACTTAGCCAATCCATAGGGAATCCTAATAGTTAGCACCAGTTAATTGCCCGCACTACGTTGCGGGTCGAACAAATATTTTTTATAATTATTGAGAATGAAATAATTAATAAATTTTGTTAATACAAAAATAAAATATAACATCTATAAATGCAAGGTTTAATATAATGAAACACATCCTATTATAACAACAACAACATTGAAGGCTTAACATCTAAAAATATCATTACTATTATTGTTAATACAATACAAATTATTAAATTATTTCGAGAAAAAAAACTCAAAAACATTAATAAAAGAGGAAGCAAGAAAAAAAACTTAAATTATTATTATTATTGTTGTTGTTGTTGTTATTGTTGTTGTTATTATTGTTATTATTATTATTGCGTGAATAATAGGAAAATAAATTCAATAAAAGAATAAAAAAACCAAAGAAATTTAACAAAAGAGCAAATAAAATAAAAATAAAAATTATTAGCTAAAAATCATATAAAATAAAAAAAAAACTAATAAAAAAAACCAAAGAAAAACAAATAAGAAATGTCAGTTTTCAAATGATCATAAATACAAACTAAAATTTAAGAAGAAAAGTTTTGAAAAAAATGTTATCTCAACTAAATAGAAAATAATAAAACTTAAAAACCAAAACTAAAGGTACATATATATAAATATAGATAAAAATAGGAGCTATTTAAGAGCTACAAAAAAGTAAAGGAATTAAAATAAAAAATCAAAAGTATAATGGCCGAAAACAAAACCAAATATATTATCAATTTCAATCAAATGAAAAAAATGAAAAAATCAAATAAAGTATAATATCTATACATGCAAGTTTCGATATAATAAAACACATCAATACATTCTATTATAACAACATGAACACCGAAGTTTTAACATTTAAAAATATCATTAATATTACTGTTAAAACAATAAAAATTATTAAATTACCTCGATAAAAAATCAAAAACATAAAAAAAATGAAGCAAGAAAAAAAAACATTATTCTTATTGCATTAATAATAGGAAAAACAATCCAATAAAAAAAATTCCATAACTTTAAAAGAAAAAAAAACAAAAATGAAAAAAATATAAGCAAAAAAAAAAATCTGACGTCAAAATAATAAAAAGAAAGAAAAATGAAAAAAAAAAAAGCAAAAGTGAAATAAAAAATCAAAAAAACAAATGAAAAATGAAAAAAAGAGAACAAAAAAACAAAACAGAAAGCGCGCTGGCAGGGGTCGAACCCTGCCCTCCTATTTAGGAACCCGTCTTTTATCCAATGAGCTACAGATGTCTTTTTGATTCAAGCTCCGCCGTGATTGATAAATAGCTAAAATAAGGCGAACCAAACGACCCGAACCAACCCGAACGACCCGAATACTGAGCAGCACTATTACAATCCACAGTGATTCTCTTTACATGCTACAGTAACCGACTCTGACCTCTTTTAGTATATTAGATAATAGGGAATCCTAATGGCTAGGACAACCGTTCTGCATGAACATTCTCTTGTTATGTGATGTAATAATTCTTGACAATATCACATAACACACAAAGGTCTCTCAAGAGATTTAGTTAGAAATGCTTGAAATTAAGACCATTTAATTAAACTTCTTGACAGTATCTATAGAGTACAAAAGACACATTTTAAAAGCCAACTCTTTATTCAGATTAAATTGGTTCCTCCAACATCTATACCTCTTGATTTGATGTCCTTCATACTATAAGGTACAACAAAACATCTTACCTTTTCAAAGAAAATACAAGGGAATAGTGTTCTCTTTCACTACTTAATATACAAGTTATATTTTAACAAAAATCCCGCACTTAGTTAGCTCCTAATTTTAGGCGGTATTTTCATAGTTGTTAATTCCGTTCCGTTCCGGCCAGAACGTTCCGTTCCGTTCAACAAACCGAGACAAAACGGCGTCGTTTTCGTCTCGGTTTTGATTCCAGTCCGATCTGGAAATTCCGGCAGGAACACCTCGGTTCCGTTCCGGGCGTACCGTTCCGGGTTCAAAATCTATTATTTTTATTTTTTAAAAATTATTTTTGACATCTATACATCAAAATAATTTAAAAATACCAAAATATTTTAAATAAAAAGAGTTCAAATTTTAATTATGCTTGTTAAATTAATATTTTTTTTTCATATATATATAATTAATTATATATGAACAGTACGACACCGAAACGGCACGCCAGAACGCTCCGAAACTGGAACGTTCCGTTCCAATCGAAAAACCGGAACGACGACCGGAACGGTATTGACAACTATTAGCACTATATCACCTTGTGGTACTTTCTAAATTCATAAACAAATATAAAGTTCTCCAAACTTCGTTAAAGTGACATCACTTAAACTTCTAACTTGTAAAGATAATAGTAAAGAATGGTAAACCAATTATTAGGAAGTTTAATTAAATGGTCTTAATTTCAAGTGTTTCTAACTAAATCTCTTGAGAGACCTTTAATAAAAAGATAGGTCTATTAGATTATTGTAAGGCCTAACATACATGAGGGTAATTATCCCGTTAGAAATTAGTTGTCATATATATTCATGTCTCCAGCTTATATGTCTATATTTTGTCATTGTAAATCTTATTAAATGTCTTATAGATATAGTTGTTTAACTCAGGCTTGTCAATTCCGTTCCATTCCAGCCAAAACGGGCAAAACATTCTGTGCCATTAAAAAACCGAGACAAAATGACATCGTTTTCATCCCGTTATAACTTCCGGCCAGAACATCTCGGTACCGTTCTGGGTGTACCATTCTGACCTTAAAATCCTCTTTATTTTGATTCTTATGATTTTTTTTTCTAATTTTGAGATTATATTTGTTTGACTTTGTATTTATATTGTATAATTTAAAGTTAATTTATCTTGAATTTTAATTATGCTTGTTAAATTAATATTTTAATTATATATATATATATATAATTAATTATATATGAACAATACAACCCGAAAACAGCACACCAAAACACTCTAAAACAATACAACCCCAAAACATTCTGAAACCTAAACGTTCCATTCCCAATAGAAAAACCAGAATGACGACCGGAACAATATTGAGAACCTTGATTTAACTATATTCAAGTTTCAAGCTCATGAGCCTTTGTTGTTATCAGTTTTTGTAGACACGACTCTCTCCAGAGAGAATAATAAATCCAGAACGTTGTCAGGTGGATAGCGGGAGTTAATAAATGAAAAATTCTTTTCCAGATAGATTTACTATACCTCGCAACAGACACGGATTCACTGGTGAAAAGAGAACGAGCACAGCTCACAACAGTGACATAATTATGAGAGGCAATGTTTAAAACCAGATCATAGAGATTACACCCTGCAATCACAACTTGCAACAGAGCTGCTCATTCCAACCAGCAATGAACAAAACCTTTGATAAACCACTCATTCCAACCAGCAATGAACAAAACCTTTGATAAACCTAACCAACCCAACGCTAAAAGCTCTGCAACTTTTACTCCGTTTCTGAGCAATGGAGACTAAAAATTTCATCTTCAACAGCTTGTTCCACCAAAAAATGGACAAAAACACTACAAACCCAACAAACCTAATGCTATAAAACTTGCAACTAGTTCTACTCGACTTCTACCCTCAATCTCCATTTATCGAATCCAAAGGGTAAAACACGAGTCCATGGGAAATGCAAAACAAAAATGCAAGGATTAACAGCTATAAACATTAAAATGCAAGATAGCAGGCTAGTATGAAGCAAATGTTCTAGGGATACTGGTGCAAAGTCAAATAGGCTCAAATTACAGAAGCTTGTTTAGCAACATGTTAGCACGGAATAAAGAAACCGATATCACTTGACCGTGCCAGTGATGAAAGTACCATGAAGAATTAAGTGACTGGTCAATGCATAGACAAGCATTTTCAAGCAACAAAGCATAATAAGCATCATCAAACCATCAATCCAAGTAACTAAACAAATCAAAGGATCAAAAAGAGCCTTAGGACAAAGTCATGTGATAAGCAAAATCCCAATTTACCACCAGAAAAAACATCAAATGCATAAAAAATTATGACAAAGTTATATGATCCAAAAGTATCACTAAACTCCTTAAATTTAAGGACAGGTCAAAATCTTGAAAATGAACATAACCTAGGCTGTAAGAACAACAGCTCCACCAGCCTCCTTAATCTTCTTCTCAGCAATCTTTGACACAAGCTTGGCCTTGACAACGATGGGTTGGTTCTCAGGCAAAAACCCCTTACCCAGAACTTTGAAGTAGCCAAACTTAGTGACATCAATCATGGGCACGGTATCCTTGGTTGCCTTGTCTTTGACATCTTGTGGGACCATGGAATAGAGCTTGTCGATGTTGACAATGGGACAGTAGAACTTGTTGCGGAGCTTGTGGAAGTAGCGCATACCGACCTTGCCGAAGAAACCAGGATGGTATTTGTCGAAGAGGATCCTGTGGTGGTGCATGCCTCCTGCATTTCCGCGACCTCCAGGGTGCTTCCTGTGCTTTCCGACACGACCATGACCAGCGCTCACGTGACCTCTCTTCTTCCGATTCTTCTTGAAGCGGGTTGTCATTTTTGGTTTCGGAAGAGAGGGGTCGCCTCTTTAGGGTTATGAGCGGCTGCAATGGGTGAGTTCCCACAGGATCTTTTAGGGTTTGGGATGTCTATATATACAAAGTAATGGTGATTGGATTTTGTGATTGACGGTTTTGTCCTCTAGGTTACCAGGGTAGTTCTTTGTTCAATGGGCTTTGAGATACTGGACCTGAATAAACCGAGGTTATATGTTCATAAACATTAGAGCGAGAAATTGAAGCCTTTTCTTTTTCTTATTTTTTTTTTAAATTAAAAAATGTGGAAAAACAATGTTGTTCAACTTTCAGTTATTTTTTTAAGAAAAAACTAATGTCAAATGATGAAATCAGAAAAGAAATATAGGCAAAAAATATCAACTTCAATTAACTTCTCAAACTCGTGATCCAACTTATTAGACCTAAAATACCATATATAAAGAAAAAAACATGAAGTTTAATCCCCAATAAACAAGTGATGAAGGATTAAATGAGTAAAAGAAAAGGTTACAGAAAAGACTTGTAAAACCTAAGGTAAATTTTTATTTATCACGATAGTTTCGGTGGTTGTAATAAAATCATAGCTAGATTTTTATCTGACAAAAGTTAAAATAAAAGTATGAAAATAAAATGACCAAGTTAAAATTTATTAAAGTGAATAGGGTTATTTGTGTGTCTCTAGAGAGAAGCTAGAGAGAAAACCAATGGGACAACCTACTTTGGTGGAATCTCCTATCCACTTTTCGATTTGGCTCATATTATTTTATGTTGTTCTTCTTGTTATCTCATCATTGGGATCTTGGATCTTTATGATTGGTTTTTTGTTTAAGACAAACAACCCACTAAAGTTTTCTAGAAAAAAAATGGAGGGCAGTTCGTATCACCATATGTTTTCTCCTTCTTTCACCATTAGATCACACTTAAATTTGGGATATATGGTGCACATATATGTATTCTTTAGTATGCTTAGTGGTGATCAGACAAAATCCAAACCCATTATCTTTGGTATTGTGATTAAATATTATTGTGGTACATGAATAAACAGTAAGCCAAGTCTTAATTTGATGAATTATGCGAGAATTTCATTTATGTCGTATTAAGGTTTTATTTAACGTTAAGAAAGTTGAGGTTTTTCATAATTAAGGCTTGATTTGAAATTTGGATGGTTTAATAATGTTTAAAGTCATGTGAAAGAATTGAGTAATGAGTTAATTGAGTAAATTAAAAAGGAAAGATTTATCCTTTTATTTATTTAGGATTTCAACAATGTGGAAAAAAAACAAATATAGGAAAGGAAATGTTGTCTTGGAATCTTTGTTGTAATGTGTTAGTGTAATCAATTGATGATTTAGTAATGGGATAATAATGATAAAAAAAGACTCCTACTTATATTAACCTATTTAACCAAAATGAATTTTTTTTAAGGAACAATTAGTTGATAAAAGTGATATTGATTTATCAATGTGATATTGTTGGTCCAGAGTTTAAATTATGGTACATATGTTAGTGGAAAGATTTTTCAAATAAAATTCTCATGCTTTGATCAAATATGGTGAAAAATATGGATTTAAATTGTGGGTTGTTGTGGGTAGAACCATGATAGATTAATTATTGGCATGCAATCATGAGATGGTTATCTAAAATCTATAAAAAAAAATGTAATTTATTTAAATCAAAGAAATTAATCGAGGTGATTAATTTAATGGAATAAATTATACTTGAAAGATAAGTTATTGTATGAGAAATTGATGGTGGGTAGTTGATACAAGAGAGGTTGTCGAGGGAGCACCGAGACAGGATCCTGCATATTGTGAACAAACTTTAGGTAGGCGCTCAGCGCCTCACTATTTAAATTTTATCTAGAATTATTTAAATACATGTTAGATAATTTTATCTTATTGTCTAATTGTATAATTATTTTATGTCTATTCACCAATTTACCCTGTGTGATAGAACTAGTGCCCTATCCTGGTTGAGATGACCAATTTTTCCTATGTGATGGGACTAATACCTTGTTTTGGACCGGGTTGACCAATTTTCCCTGTGTGATGGGATTAATACATGTTCTAGGCTAAGTTGACCATTTTGACTAGTGTAATGTGACTAATGTGAGATGGACAGTTCCCCCTGTGTAATGGGATCAAAGCTCTATCCTGGGTCGAGTTGACCAATTCACCTTGTGTAATGGGATTGATGACCTATCCTGGGTTAAGCTCACTATTTTGACCTGTGTAATGTGATTAGTGTGATATAACCAATTAATAATATGTGATGAGACTAAGGCCCTGCTGTAAGCGGTTAAATAGGTGAATTCCTTGGTTTTTAAGAATTTGCCCGGGTCTAGGTAGTAAATGTTGAAACCTTGATTAGGGGTAGCTAACTAAGGTTGAGTAATAAGAATTCTCTTTGTTTGTGAAGGAAGTGAATTAATTTATTCGATGACTTAACAATAAATAAGAATAATAGTTTGATTAAATTCATATTTGCTATGTTGTCACTTTATTTGTGTTGCAATTACATTACCTTAATGTTAAATTATTTTTTAGCTTTGATATCATCTAGCAAGACTTAGGGCCTGTTTGGCACAGTTTATTGCATTTATTCTTTGTTGTGGTTGAGGTTGAAAAAAAAAGTCTGGTTTTACGAAAAGTGCTTTTAGGCTGCGGTTCAGAATGCGAAATTTGTGTTTGGTTAAAACTGTGGTTGAGATTGAGTTTAATGAAAAGTAGTTTTGTGTGTTTGGTTACCATGCTTTTTATATTGCTGTCAACTTGTGAAATTAATTAAAAATACACATTTATATACACACATACATATGTACATATATATAACTATTTTGTTGGAATAATCTCGTATATTTATTAATAATTATAATAACAAAATGTTTGAAATAATTGAAGTAAATTAAATACTTGTTTTTATTCTCTCATCAAACTACTTACAATTCCATCACGAACTAAATCCATATTTGAATGCGTTTGCGATCCCTGACTATTTGATCGAGGAACAACATCTAGTAAAATATTTTCAGGAATAAAATTATGATTGCGATCATATTCGGCAAAAGTAATATCACTTTGTGATTTTCTTCTAATATAATTATGCAGTGCTATTAATGCAACCACAATCTTCACTTGTTTTTTATATAGATAAACATACATGTTTTTTTATTGTTAATTCCTCAAAATTAAAAAAAAAAACGTTCTGCGATTGTTAGTTTTGTTTTTTGCTTCCTTTTTTTTCTTTCTGTTTGGATTCAATTAGCCTGCTGATGGGAGATAAAAGCTCGAAAGGGTCAAGACGGAGAGATTATCCTTCTTATGGTTCAGCCACTTCTTCATCTTCATGGAATCAATATGAACATCCTCCAGCACCATCATATCCATATCCACCTCCATCTCCTCAACAAAGTCCATATAGCACACAACAACCAGTATCCACCCCCAACTATAAAAGTCTGCAACCATTATTAATAAAACAAAATAGCCGATTATATTATAAATCTAATGGAGATTTCATTTCACAGTTTCACACTTGCTAAACCATAAGAAAAAAACACTGCATGTCAAAAACTGCGATTCACAAGCCTTTTGACTCTTCCTGCAACTGAAACTCTCTCTGATAGCTCCTCAGTTCTCATCGTCAGTACTTCATTTGCCTATGTTTTCACCCAAAAACCAAACCCATAAGAGACTTGATCACATCAAAAGAATGAATCGCTTTTCTACCAAATACACAGAGCATAAAACCGTGACCAACAAGCTGGTGAGATGGGAGGACTCAAAAGCCACAAGAATTGTAAGGATTTCAGTAACTGATGCCAATGCAACAGACTTGTCTGGAGATGAAAATGAGGAACCCAAGATCCAACATCCAAGAACTAAAAAGCATATCAACGAGATAAGAATGAAAAATTGCAGCGACAGAGCAGCAAGGGATGCGGCAAAATCATCAAGACAACAGGCTGTGAAAAAAAACTCAAGGGATCAGTATTATTATCCAGAAGGGAAAAAGTATCGTGGTGTGAGGCAAAGGCCATGGGGGAGATGGGCAGCAGAGCTCAGAGATAGAGATTGGCTTGCTTTTGGTAAAGAAGGTGGGTGTCGATGGGATTTGGGCTGAGGGAGAAGGGACGCTGGGATTTGGGTAAAGAAGGTGGGTGTCGGTGGGATTTGGGTTGAGGGAGAAGGGACGCTGGGATTTGGGTGTGAGGTTCTGTGGGTAGAGAGAGGGAGAAGACGAAGTTCTGGGATTTGGGTGTAAGATTTAAAGTAAAATTCATTATCTGATGCTGGCCGCATATGCTCAGCTGCTTTTGCATCCGCGGGCAGATTTTAATTTTTAAGTGGGACCCACAGTTAAAAACTGGGGTCCCCGTTTGGTTATATTAGCTTTTGCGGAGCGGCTGCGGTTCAACGCACCACAGGTTGAACCGCAGCCCCAAACACCCACTTAGTGGATTTGAGACCTTATTTTTTTTTGTACAAGGTTAATACATGTAATCATGATAATATTAACATGTAGTTTTAGAATTGAATCCATTCTTCTGATATGTCTTAGGGTATTTTATTTGAATTGTTAAAGTCATTAAACAGAGGAATTACAATGTTATGATGGTTTTAATTTAGTAATTTTTGTAAATTAAAAAAATATCAACATGCTAGATTTAACTTATTACATATATTTTATTTTATATACCATTAAATTTCTATATGTCATTTTAATTATTTAGATTAAGAATGAGTTCCATATAGGGTTGGTATGGTTGTGTTTCAAAAAAACAATTACCTGCATTTTCACATATGTAATTGTGGAAAAATACTGGGATGTTACAATGATAAAAAAATACAATTAAAAAACAAGAACAAAAATCAAAATAAAAAATAAATTAGAAGACAAATACAAACTTTCAATGAAATCGAAAACAAAATTAACTTAGCATAAGGATAAAAAAAATTCAGAAGACGAGGAACAAATTAGAAAAAAAATCATCATAAAATTAGATCCAATAATGAAGTTGGAAACTATAAAATCTGGTTTGATTTCGCCAAGCAAAAATTGTATATAAATTATTATCACCAACCAATGAACGAAAATATTACATGCAAATGGCAGGATCCTAAGAAATGGTCGAAAGTATTCAGTTGAAAGGTAATTTAGTACCGTACATTGCAACTGTGCAATAACTCAACCACCGCAGATACAACTCCCTTCCCCTCCACGTTAATGTCCAGGCATGGGTCCTCAATTTTCTTACTCAGAAGCTTGTCAAGTTCTCCCCTCAGTTTCTGCAGACACATCAAACAATATTGTGTTTACTTTACATCAATTATAAATAAGAAACGTAAACTCAAGGGAAACCTCTTGAGAAACGCTTACCTGTATCAAATCCAATACACTCTTTGATGCAGAGAAATGGAGGTAGCCTCTTAGCATCTCGATACCCTCTCCATTTTTGCTGGCAACGAGATTACCGCCAAAAAGAAGCAAAGCATAATCTGAAATGTTTGTTGAGTCTCGGACATAAATGCTAGTTGTTTTCACCTTTTCACTATAAACCATGTAGGGCAGAGGGAAGAGAAAAACCCCGGCATTTACAGATGCGGGATGGATGTCAACTTTCCCAACTTCCTTAGTGAAGAATGCTGTTCGCTTTCCTCTTCTTTTGCATTGCACAACATTTGGGTAAAGACCAGCACAAAGGATTGCAGATACCATCTCCATGTCGTGGCTATATTGATTGTATGCCTGCAAAAAACATACACACGCATTTGAGTTTATGAACCTGCTAGTCTCCCTGACATTGGGTTGCCTAACAAAAGAAAAGAAATGGAAAGTGAAGATTATGCACAAATGAAAGAATAAATCAATGGTCACATCATGGACTCAGAAACAGAAGTCTTTGTCTGGAACATGAATAATTGAAAATATAGTAGCTTACACTAACACCCCTGGATTTGTCTACGAAGCCAATGTCTGATAGCAAGTTCAGAAACTGGTCTATCATATCCTCCATCATCCGCAAAGTAACAGGGGATAAGAAATTCTCCCAACAAAATGCTCTTTCATTTCGATTGCGTTTTGCTTCTTTGTATCCTTCAAAAGCTTTAACAAGTGCTATGTGGTCGCTGCATTAAAGAACATCGTCGCTTTCTTTTTAACAGCATAAACACAGTCCATCATATCACAAAACATAAAATGCAATCAGAAAGAAGTATGATGGCTATGTTTAATAACCTGCAAGAATCACCAGCAAAGGATCTTTTCGCATCATCAGCTTCCCTTTTCCTTTCTATTGGCAGCACAAATGGGTCACGATGTGCAAGAGCAGCTGCGATTGTTAAAGCGGGGCTGAGGCATTGAAAGATACACCCCATCAAAAGCAACTTCCCAATATTTGGGTCCACAGGGAGAGTACAAAGGTGACGACCTGTCAGGCATGATGAATTAGACTTGGAAGATATCCTAAAGGCATGCGTATATGATATAGGCACAAAATAGTCAAATAGAACATACCAAGTGGAGTAAGCTCCTCCTTCTCATCTAAAGCCCCAATGGTTTTAAGTAGTTCAATTGCATTTTCAACAGCAAGAGGATCTGGTGGCTGTAGAGCCTTTGACAAAAACGATCCAACAGCTCCAAGCTGCAAACTTTTGATATGCAGACACAGTTCTTGCAAAGGTGTTCTCAGTATTTCAGGTAATTGATATTGAATCATTGAATCATGTATGATTTTTGGATACAATCTATAACAAACTCCTGGCTGCAATCGGCCAGCACGACCTCGTCTCTAAAAATGTTTCAGAACACCAAGAAAACAAGAACAGGTTTTAATTTGTCATGGTGTTACAGAGGAGTTTAGTTTTATGTTTTAAAAGGAGAGAATATTAATTATCCACCACTCTTTCGAGGATTCCGAGTGAATACCTGATGTGCTGAAGCCTTTGAAATCCATGATGGTAACAAACAAGCCAGCTTGTTCAGTGCATCATAACTGGTTTCCTTTGCCTTTCCACAGTCTACAACATACACCACATCATCTATGGTAATACTGCTCTCTGCAATATTTGTTGCCAGAACAATTTTTCTGCAAAAGTAGGTGGGCAGATTTAGAATCCAGGGTAGGAAACATAATTAAAAAAATAAAAAATGCTTGCAATTAATTACATACAGTTCAGCTAATGCTCTCTAATGACAGACATGGACCAGGATAACAAACAGATATTCTAAAGATTATTGCAACCATTAACATAAAGATCAATACCGCTTGTTAGGGGGAGGACGGTCAAAAATTTCCCGTTGATTTATGGTTGGCATTGAACCATGTAGGGGAAGGACTAGAAACTTGCTTTGATCTCGTAGAAGTGTGTTTCCTTTAATCTGGTCAAGTAGCTTGGAGATCTCATCCCAGCCCGTGAGAAAAACAAGAACAGCTCCCTCCCGTTCATGACGACAAATGTATTCAATTGTTGCCTCCACCTAGAATATAAGTTTCAAACATAATTATAATGCTATGAAAAACAAATAAAAAGCCTATTTATAATTACCCAAGCTATAAATTTACTTTTATGAGCAGTGAAAAATAGATAGCACTAATAAATGATATGGCAAATTAAGAACCAGTTCCAGTGTTAAGAGGGTGTCTGGAAGTGTGGTTATGGTTGCTTTTCAATGTTTTTCACTTCGAAATGTATTGAAATAATATTTTTTTTTTATTTTTAAAAATCATTTCAACATCAACACATCAAAATGATCTAAAAACACACAAAAAATTCATTTATAGCAAAAACAAAATCATTATTTTTTGGAAAGCACTTTTGGGGTGCTTCCCAAACACCCCCTTAGTATAGCATGTAATATATTCTGATATTAACAATAACCAGATGTGCACAGATATCCTAGAAAAAAGCTTCCAGTTCGCAATAAATTTTGCATTAATATAGTAATCAGTTCTCAAAATACAAACCAGACCCAAGTCAAGCTGTGAACCCGACCAAGCTTCCAGAGAAAGTCTTGTTGACGCTCTGTAATTTTTATATTGAGAACCAATATCAACTTCCTACACAGGCAAAGCAAATCTTAGTCAGAAATAGCAGAGCCACAGAAAGGAATTCTTAAGCTGAACTAATTCCTCAACTATGAATGATTGAATTAACCAAGATGGTGCAGGAGTATCTGATCTAGCCCAAACCAGAAATAATCAATAACAACAATAACTTGCACATGTTCACAAAAGCAATTGTTGCAACGGGAGAATCATATCAAATACAGTTATTGTAATCATTTCAATACGTGTAGACAGCTACACCTAATTCATAGAGATAATATCAACTATAGACTTCCATTACACCAATCTGCCTTCCACAACAAGCACGCTTAGCAGAAAATTACTTAAATGCAGGATCTCCAGATTACAACTTTTTTGTCTTTCATTGTGTTTTATTTGTCTGTTTAAGAATTGAAACTATTTATAGTTGATGCCAATCTATGGGAAAACAGTGATATTACTTAAGCAACCTTTTTGGGACATGATGAACCACATAACATGAAATTAAACTAATCAAATCCCTCTTTTCTATAAGAAAAAAAATGATGACACGGATCTTCCTTCACAGAACTGCTATACTGACAGTACATTTACCACTGGTGAGTGTGTGTGAGAGAGAGAGGAGGAGGTACAAATTAAAATATTTATAGTTCAGTGAGTTTAAACATGCCTCAAATAACTCAGTTAAAGGATCTTTCTTTGAATATTGTTCTCTTCTTCTTTGTCTTGAATTCCCTTGAAAGCTGTCCGACTCTTGAATCTCATAACGAGTTTTCTCCAACACATCTTCTAGATAGAAATCTGATACAGGGAAAGTTAATCCCTGCCAATACATCACAACAAATGAATTAATAATAGGCATGTTCAAACATGATTGAACACCCTAAAAGAAATGTGTTCCACTACTATAGAGTAAAGATTAAAATAACAAAAATACCGGGATATGAATAGTTGGGGCATTTGTGAAGTATTTAGAGAACAAGTCAGCATTAATGGTAGCACTCATTAGAATTAGACGCATATCTGGACGCCGAGGAAGAAGGTCGCGCAAGATAATCAACAGGAAGTCCTCATTCATTCCTCTTTCATGAATTTCATCCACTACCAAATGGCTCACACCAGTTAAATCTGGATCCTGAACCTGTAGTTAGTGGGTAAGTATAGATACAGAAGCTGGGGCATAAAATTCCTATTAAATTTTTTATTAATGCCTAGCCATAACAAATTAGAAATGCAAAGTATCATCAATTACCAGCTTCCGGAGTAACACACCAGTGGTGCAAAAAAGGAGCCGGGTTTGAGCAGACCGTAATGCTTCCAGGCGAATCTGATAACCGATAGTTTCACCAAGGCTCTCTCCCCTTTCAGATGATATTCGTGCAGCAACAGATATGGCAGATATACGACGGGGTTGTGTGCATACTATGTTGCAATGAGCACCACGTAGAGATGATATTTCCTCCTCTAATATATACTGAGGAAGCTGTGTTGTTTTACCACAACCTGTCTCCCCTGAAATTACCAATACCTGCCAATGCCACACATAAACAATGAAATAAGATAGGAATTTAGCACTAAAAGCAACAATGAATTTAGTCAGAAAGAAGATATAATGATAATCATTTATGACACATTCATCAGGTAAAACTTTTCCAAAAATGCGTGTGAGAGAGAGAGCAGATGAACCACAAAACACAAACTCTGATTGGATACTAAATAGTTAATCCCCGAAATGGTCAGTGAAAAGAAACACTATGCCATTTTGTTAGCTTCCATTCAGAGCAAAGCTTTTTTTAAGCATAATTTAAATATTATATTAAGCCTGCAAGTGTGATAACCATATGCCAAACTTCAGGCACAACCAGAAGGATTACAGAAGCACATCCCTTTGCCATGATCAATTTAGGAATATTGACTTTCAACACAACAGCACATCATGCCAAAGCATGGCCCTACATCATCATTGTGTTCTGATACATTACTAGTATAAGCTGAAGGCTGAACTCAGAGCATATGGTGGCTATAATCAAGTTGCTTTTGATTACTCCACCAGATAATGGCCTTAGTTAAATTGAAAATAAATGAATGTTCTGAGCTTTTCTGTAAATACTAACTTCTGAGGAAAACACACTGTTTTTCACATACATGGATGTTCCAAGGTTAGTTGTACATACTACCTCCTGAGAAAAACACATTCCACATGCATGTGATGCATCAGAGTGAGAGATTGCCAATATGTAGTAAGTAAAAGAAAAATGCACCTGATTTTCTGCAACTGCTTTCAGGAATTCAGTTTTCATTTTGAATGCAGGAAGCTTTTCTCTGAAAGACTGCATTTCCTTCACACTTCTACTAGCCTGAAAGTGTGAAATCACTAGCATAAAAACCTTTACATCTCAACATATCCACTTATAAACTACTTTGAATAATCAAGAGTGTAATGCCTTTGATTAGTAAAGTATATGAAAAGTTATAGCATCCTCACACAAAAAGCCCAATGTGTTCACCTTTAATTTATCCTGCTTCTGCTTTAGTTCAATACTCTGTTTCTCCTTAGCAGCATCTGTTTCCAACATGGAAGCAAGTTTCACAATTTTACCACCAAGAGATGCCTGTTTGCCTCCCTGAGACGAAGTTGCATCAGACTCATTTCCAGCCGCTGCTTTTTGTGAGCTATTCAGAAGATTTCCAACTCTCCTCTCAATTTCTGTAGGCATTTGGATCTGCAGAAAGAATAAAGAATAAGAGCTGGTTGCCTGAAAAGACATTTGAGTTTTATAAACTTCAATGCTTTTACCTCTTTCTGTGTGGATCCATGGTGCTCATCAAGATCAGCTCGATAATTTGGTAATGGAAATTTGCTAATCACAAGGGTTTTGCCCTTATTGTATGCATGGCTTCCTTTCCACAAGTACAAAATGAAGATATCGTAAGGTGAAGACACGTGATAAAAAGCTAAGAATCGTTTTCAGTCGGAGAAGATTTTTCAAGAGCACAAAAGCATGTAGGAAATTCAGCTACTTTTCCAATTTTCCAAAAATTTAAAAATATCCTTTTGTAGTCTTAGTGATCTCCAAATTTTCTTTTTTGACTTCAGAAAACGCAGTATCTCAACTTCTCCACTTACCAGCTACTATATTATAATCAAAATATACTAAGCAAACATTTTCTCCAATATTATTTTCAAACACAGAAAAAAGCTATTCCAGTTTTAAATACTGCACATGTTTTCAAGAAGAAATGAAATAAAATGGGGATACAAAATGTTGAGGGGAAAACCCTCTTTTTCCAGAAATTAAACACACCCTATGCACCTACAAACAAAAAGATATTCTACCAACAGTCGAGTCCTAATGTCCTCTAAGAACTTCGTGTGAATACATATAACCATACTTGAATATCTGACTATATTCCTTCCCAATGTAATTAACCTAACCATTTCTCAAGCATTTCTATATTAAATTCCTAACATATCACTACCAAATCTTGCTATTTACTTTATGTAGTTCACTTCTTGCAAATAGATATCAATACACTATAAAAATTAGGAAGTTGAGCATTCTTACAAGTAAAGCCCCAATTCGAAAGCCATGTCATATAGCTTTTGCTGATCATCGCGGCTAAAACTACGCTTCGTTATTATTTCTTGCTCCCCTCCAAGCTTCATTTGCTCCATTTTACTCCACCATTCATCTTCATCAAGAACCTCCATCTTCACCACCACAATGAAAAAGAATGCATTTTAAAAAATAAAAATAGCAGAAAAAATTTAGTTAATGAAAACTGAATTTTTAATGAGTCTAAAAACCCTAAAACCAACTAGATAATTATTAACAGCACATGAGTACAAATTGAAATTAATTTAGAAAACAATACCTCACTCTGTTTTTGTCTCAATCGTTCCGCTCTCCAAACAGGATCCCACCACCGCTGCTCACCACGTCCTCCCCCTCCTCCACCTCGTCCTCGTCCTCTATCACCACCGCGACCGGGAGCACCTCCGCCTCCGCGACGGCCGCCTTGGAAGTTAGGACGGCGTGACATCGCGCGAGTTGAGATGTCTCGATGAATGTACGAGAGAGTTGTTGAAGATAACGCGGGCGCTGCTAGTGAGAGATGTTTGAAAAAGAAAAAGGGAGCACCGAGTGAGCGACTAGTTAGATGCATTAGTCAAATTATGTATTTATAATGAGAGTGAAACATGGAGGCTGTTACACTGCAGCCCACCGGGGAAGTGAGTCTGTGGGGCTTTGCTTGTGACTTTCAAAGTTTGCGCGTGCGATAAACATTCTTTTTTCTTCGTCTTTTTCCCTTCTTTTATTATAAAAGACATGAGTGTTTCAATGTTTCTTTACCCAAATATCAACAGTGAATAATAATTAATTATCCCTATTAATATTTTGGATAACCTCTTTAGGATTTTTGTACCCAAATATTAACAGTGAATAATATGAATCCCCAAAAATAAGATTTTGATATTTTTGGAATATTATTCAATACCCTTTGGATTTTACAAACATGTTGTAAAATCTAAAAATATGAGAAAACAATTTTTTTTTTGTTTATGAAATCCATGCTAAAACATATTTTTTTCTGTAAACTCTGAATATTTTTTTTATAGGAATTTTCAAGATATATTAGCGTATTGGTCGTATGCACGAAAACAACACATTTTATGTTTTTTTAAATGCATTTTTTTTTAAGAAAAAATCGGGTCAGGTCCGGTCCAACTAAGTGGGTCGGCCCAACTTTGTTGAACTGGACTGGACCCGACTCAGCCAACTGGGTTGGGCCGAGAGCAGTCCAGCCCAACCAGAACAAAAAATATTCACTCTGCGCACTGTTCACGTATTACGTGAATAGTAATAAGGTGGTCGGTTAACCACGACGAGAGGCTTACCTGCAAATGCTGCCGGGTGGAGGAGGTTGAGGTGGTTCTCCCTATCGTGGTGGTGTCGAAAATGATAGTCTGTGGTGACCGGGAGGAGCGTCAAGAGGTTCTGGTTTGCTGTTGCTGCTTTGCTATCACTGGAGCTGGAGAAGAAGGTTGATCTTGCTGTTAGGGAGTTGTTGGCATGGTGTTCACGGCGAGTTTGCTGGAGGAGAGAGAGAGAAGATGGTGAATGGCTGACTGCTGCTTGAGGAGAGAGAGAGAGGACCATCATTGCAAGGAGGGAGAGAGAGCTTACTGCAGCTTCTGCAATGGAGGCTGGTTGTCGCTGCTGCCATGGGTGCCGAGGGATTGAGATGCTGGAGCTACTGAGGGAGACGATAGGTTGTTGTTGCCGAGGCTAGTGGTTGTGCTGGTGGAGGAGAGAGAGAGGTTTGTCGAGGCTGCCAAAGGGAGAGAGAGGTGCTGACGATGAGCCGAGGTAGGAGAACTGTTACTAGAGGTTTTTTGTCTATTTTTTATGGCTTTGTAAATCGATCTTCTCCCTCTCGTCCTTGTCTGTTATCGTCTATGTTTTTTCTCTCTAAATTTTACTCCCCCTTTATTCTCCTCCTCCTTCTCTACATGGCCTCTCGTATTTATAGGCACGGGAGGTAGCTGTTGCTTGCAACAGTGGGTTACCTCCTGTGTTAGCATGCCTGAAAGTGTGGCTATCGGCAGCGACGTGCAGGTGGGTTGTCAACAACGGCATGCCTGCAATGGTGGCTTGCCAGTAGGCAGTGCAGGTGATGGCGTGCGTTGTCTATTGTTTTGGGAGGTGTAAGTGTAGTCTGGTCTCTCAATTTGTAATTGTTCTAATTGCACCCTAATTGGATTTAAACTTATGATTTTGTGCAATTATACCCTGTCAGAATTTCAATACCAACATTAATTTGCACGCCTTTTTATTTTGGCCCTTGATTTTTTGATTTGTGCGATTTAACCCTCAATCGACCATTAGACTCTTAATTTGTTCAATTTCACCCCTGTACCAAGATATTTTTGGTTTTTTTTTGTGATAATTTTTGTTTTTTCGAAACATAAAAATAAGTGGATAAAAAATTAGGTAGCAACAGATACATTAGAGAAAATAAATTAAATCGGTGGTTTGTGCTACACTGGAGGGTGAGCCAAATGTATTTCAATGTATAAAAAAGATGCTCGGGCAACACAAATGCTTCTAAAAGGGGGGGGAAATCAAGACATGGGTCTTTGACTCAACTGAATTTAATAAGTTCACATAATTTAATAATATAGATAAAAAAATGCAACAAAAAAACTACCATTGATGAAGTTAAAAAATAAATATTTGTTAGAACCATAAAATGATATCCTATAAATATTTTTATGATCTTATTTGATGATAACATAAAAATTAAATGAGATTATGAGAACCCCATAGAAACCAAAAAAAAAGCAAAGCCATATTTAAAAAAAAAATATATAGCAAATAAAATGTTGTGGAATGAAATTGAAAAAATAATAATTTTAAAATGGTAAAAAAAATGATCATGACCCATTCAGGTGATGATGTTGAATCTGTAATCTGGTTGTGATGTTAGGGTAACCTTGTTAAAAAAAATCTGACTGAAACTATGAAGATTGATCATCATATAACCTAAAGTTGAAGGGCAAAATAAAAAACAAAATCAATTAAAACAATAAGAGAAAAAGACTTGGGTTAACCCGCGTCTTGGAAGAAACATTTAGGATAACCTCATGGAAAAAAAATATATAAATATCAATCCTTAACCATTCAAATTTTGACTGATAATTTTTTTTTTAAAATACAATCAATTTAAAAAAAAAGACTTAAAATAGGTTATAGTGAACTCACACTAATCTGTAATATTTGTGACTTTGATCATAAGCTCGAGACTAACCCCATATAAAAAAACCTTGAAAAATCATGGAGAAAAATTCCTAATTAACCAAATGCTAATAGGTGTAATTGAGAAAAAAATCAATAAAAAAGATACATTACAAAACAAAACAAACACCAATATATAAAATAAAGACCAAATTTAATATAAAAATAAACTAAAATCAAATGTTGAGGGATGAAATTAAAAAACAAAATCAGATAAGAAAATCATAGAAAAAACAACAAACAATAAAAAAATAAAGATATAATTTGATATAAAAACTTTAAACACCAACTAATGAGGGACAAAATAGAAGAAAACTTGATAAGAAAAGAGAGGAAAAATAAAGGGAAAGAAAAACAAAGTTCACTATAATCCAATTACCGCATTGTTGTGTACATGTGCATGACAATCACGAAGATCACATCGAGACACTTCTAAAGTTGCATTGGAAAGCGGTGTTTACTAGCGCATATAAAGCCTCACAAGGCTTTGGAAGATGGTATAGCTTCCTATATTCTAGCAAGTGTGTTTCACCTAGTAATTTCTTTGGAAAACTAGCTTATCGAGTGCCCATATTTTTTTTTGTTTTTATTTTTGGTTTCGTAACACTAAGTTGTTTTAATGCCATATTTAATTATATTTTGCAAAACTAAGCACTAAAAATTTTCCATGATATTGCAAGATCCCCGTGTCAAGGTATCTAAAATAAACTATCAAGTTAAATCCTAAATAAAGTTTATTTATAATGATTAAATTAAAAAAAATGTTAAGGAATAAAAGTAATGACTTACCTTAACAATGAAAATGAGTTCATGATGTTAATGAACAAAAAAGAACTTGATACTTGTTCAAGATTTGAATTCAATTTCATGAGCTCATTTCTTATTATGTAGTAAAGTTATATTTTATTTTGTCAAATTAAGCAATAAAATATCTCCTTGAAACTTCAAAGTCTCGTCTACAGACATGGGAACAAATTCTAGTAACCAATCCCTTCAAAAAGCAATGTTAAAGAACCAAATTAAAAGAAAACAAATTAAAAGATTCAAATATAAAAATAATTGGGAAAAAAAGAGAACAGTGTGCGAATCTACAACATCCTCTTTCCTATGGCATAGTGAAACACCGATGCCATATATATATATATTAATTAATTTTATTCTTCAATATTTGATTTATTTTAAATTGGTTTTTATGGTTATGTTTTGTTTTGCGTTTTATAAAGTTATCATGATCTCACACAAATATTTTACCATTTTGTTGGCGTTTTATTTTAGAAACATATATTTTTATCTTGTTTGTCTTTCCTATCATCTATGTTGTTTATAGACTAACCAAGTTGATTAGATTCTATTATGTTAACCCCCACACTTTCTAAATTTTGTCCCTACTAAAGAATATGCTTGCAATGCCTACTTTTTTCCGTGGTAAAAAAATTGATATATAAATCATAGCAAGTTAACAATTTAGTGTAATTTTTTTTTTAAATTACCATGGAAAAAAATAATGAACTCACTATCTGATTAAAATTAATTGCAATGTTCTATGAAAATATTTAATTGTACTCCTCCATCTTACAATAGTTACCAAGGAAACATTATAATTATAGCGTCCTAAAATTTATAAAAATAATTAAATAAAATTTACAATGCAATAAGTACAGATGTTTGTGAGTTCTTAATTTTATTTTTTGACAAGTAGGTATATGAAAAAAACAAAAACACTTGAAGGATAAAATGGAGTTAAAACATTAAAAAAAAAAAACTTATTTAGAAAATAATCCTATGTTGTATATGCTTGGGTGACATAGCATGCCTTGACCCATATGATTAGGCTTTGGTGTTTTTTTTTTCTTTTATAAAGGGAAGATGATATGTCACTTGTTCTATTTTTTTACTTAAAAAAATAAAATGATACATTGCGTTTTTTTTCCTTAGTTATTATGATCAAGGGTCTTTGGAAAATCAGGTCATGAATGTTTCATACCTAAAAATTCATTCTAATAATTTTTGACCTAACAATACACAAAATACACATAAAGACCTAAATGAACCATTTTTACCGCAAAAAACCTAAAAAATGATAACATAACAAGAAAATCATCATCTAACACAAATAAATTTTGAGATTAAATCTATTATCCAATGCAATTTCAAGGTGAAATAACACCTTAATAAAATTACTCTCATTGAAAAAAAACTCGATAACATTAAGATTAACCACGATAATAGTTGAAATTGATGCCAACCAATATTTTCTCTTTACACCATCAAAATTCACTTTCTCTCTTAAACCTGAAAACAATGACTGAAAAATAAGAGAAAAAAAGTTTTGGATTAAATAAATTTTTTAAAAAACCAAAAGGACTAAAATTGAGTAGAGTACATAGTAAAACAATGAAAGTTAGCTTTTTGTGTAAGTCTCAAAACAACCATCAAGTTTCTATATATCTTTCAATCTCATCTTTTCCCTATCAAATTAGAAGAATATGACCTTCATTTTGGCCACTGATTAATTAAGAAGGCAACAATATGTATATATATATATATATATATATATATATATATATACACACTAGCCATGGCACCCTCGCCTCATCGCGGCCGGAACCATATTTTTTTAACGCAAAAAATATTAATTATGTGTGATTTTTTTTATTATAATATAAATTGGGATAAAATAATAAATCTGTGCAGAAATCTTGTGAAGTGCAGGTTTTTTTTATAAAATATATGAATTTTAAATGAATATAAATTTATCTGTTTGGTAGGTTTCAATGAAATAACTAGTATAAAATTATCATTATCATTAAAAAAAAGCAAGAAAAATCGGATATCTGAATTATTGAATACATTGTATTAAGATTAATTCATTTTATAATTTAATTTAAATTAAACACAACAAACAAAATATATATTGTGAAAGAACCTACATTAATTTAAAAACAAAAATAAGTAGTTAATTTTCTATCTCCAAAAAGAAGAAAATAAAAATTGAAAATCCATCCCCACGTTACTGTCATTATCATCACTATAATTGTTAAAATTATTATCAATATTACTGCCCATATAGTGGAAATTATTAAATTGACCCGAAAAATTAAAAAAATGTAGAATATTTTGTCAAAAAACAATAAAAAAAATAATCACTAAAATTATCATTATTATTGTGCAAACAATAAAATCATAAAATCGTATGATCCAAAAATCAGATAAAAATAATAGAAAACCAAAAAAAAAACGAACAAAGAGAAAAATAGAGAAATATTAATTTTAAAATGATTACCAATATAAATTAAAATTTCAAAATTGAACTGAATAAAAATAAAACGCCAATAAAAAAATAAAATGACAAAAATTCAAAACAAAAATCAAAAGTTTAAATGAATGCATATGGACAAAAAATAAACACTCTTCAAGGAAGATAGAAAAAAAGAAAGGAATCAATACTAAATAAAAAATTAAAAGAATAAGTGTCAAAATGAAAATCAATATATATAATTAATTCCAATTAAATGCCAAAACTGCAACAAATCAAAACCCTGGGACCGAAAAATAATAAAGAAATTTTTAAAAATAAAATGCAGTGTAACCGACATAATTAAAATTTTAGAACAGTACGTATAAAAAAATAAAATGACAAAAAATAAAAACAAAATCTAAAAGCACAAATACATAAAATAAGGACAATTTTTGTCCAAAAAGGAACAAAAACACTATATATATATATATATATATATATTTCCTTCTGTCATGGCGCAGGAAATATCAACCCATTTCCTTCTGTCATGTCGTAGGAAAAACATATATATATATATATATAATGAAAACAAATAAAATCATAATTTCAATCTAAATATATAAAAAAACAAGCTTTACAGCTGTTTGATATTGCATTTCAAAAATGATTTTGAATTTTTTTTAATTTTAAATTAAATTTTTTTAATGTTCTTCGATCATTTTCATGTGCTGATGTCAACAATAATTTTAAAAAATAAAAAACATCATTTTAATATATTTATAAATAAAATACACTTTAAAAAACAATAACAAGCACATTCCTAAATAGACAAAAGTGAAAATGTGAGTGTAAGAATAGGAAACAAGCACATGAAACCATGAACTTATTTCATGTTTTTTTGAATTCAATTTGTAATGTAATATAATGTAATTTGTATAATAAAATAAACTAAAAGAGATCAGTGTTTCACTGCTCATTGTTGAAAACACTATAGATTGTATTAATGTATTTTTGGGTTGGTTTAATTTCGGGTCGGTTCACTGATTTATTGATTTTTTAATATTTATTTGCACAGTAAGATAACCATTTTATCCCTCGAAAAAGACAAAAAACCGTTGCTGCCAGGAGGGGTTTCACATGAATTTCACATTTTTGGAAAATAACTAAGTACTAATCTACCCCCTAATAAGACAAAAAACAATTCTGGCCGGAAGGAATGCCACGAGAATTTCCAATTTTTTGAAAATATCTAAATATTAACCTGCCCCTAATAAGAAAAAATTGAAGATTTGGCTGTAGGGGTGTTCCGGTAATTGATCACATTTTTTTTTATTATCTGCCGAATACTATGCACGCGTGTGCCACACGCGACGCAACAATATTTGGCCTCACACCCGCTTCGGGCGGCGTGTGCAGTGGTGTCCTGTGTCTGAAAATGCCCACCCAACATCTCACTATATGCACCGCTGTGTCCTCTTTCTCATGGTGTAGCGCGTCGTGTCCCACCGTGGCTGGTTGAAAGTTGTTTTTCTTTTCTCTCTCTCCTACATGCTAAAGTACAAGGCAGATCCCCAGTTTTATGGTGTTTTCATTTCAGTTCTTGAACTTTTAATTGTTTTGCATTATCCTGATTTCTGTTATATAATTTTTGATTTATTTCAATTGGGTCCTTCGATTGAAATTGATTATATATTTGGGTTTCAATTCGGTCCTCATTCTTTTTAATTTCCAGATTGATTTTAAATCTCTTAATATAATTAGTATAGAGATTTTGATTTTTTCAATTTTGTCCTTTGATTGAAATTGATAATATATTTGGTTTTCATTTTGGCTCTTATATTTTTAATTTTTGATTTTAATTCCTTTATTTTTTATATTTTTTGAAATAGTCCGTATTTTGTCCATGTTTATATATGTGTGTTCTTAGCTTTAATTTTTAATTTTTATTATTTTCTTATTTATTGAGGTGATATTGTTTTGAAAGATTTAGTTCTTAAATTTTAGTTTGTGTTTGTGATAATTTGAAAATTGATATTTTTGTTTTTTTTTCTCTTTGTTATTTTTTTTTAGTTTTTTTTTATATTTTCAAGTCAGGTGATATTTTCCCGGGTAATAATTTTTATTTTTTAATCATTTTTTATTTGTTTTTTGTTTTCTCTTTTGTTAAAGTTTTTAGGCTTTTTTTAGTCTTTGATTTTTTTTAATAATAATAATAATAATAATAATAATAATAATTTTAGTTTTTGTTCTTACTTACTATTTTGTTAATTTTTTTGAGGTTTTTTTTTCTCTCATGGTAATTTAATAATTTTTATTGTTTTGTCGATAATAGTGGTGATAATTATAGATGTTAAGACTTCGATGTTGCTATTGTTATGATAGAGTGTGTTGATTTATTTTATTATATTAAACTTTGCATATATATATATTATATTTTATTTTTAACTAGCAAATCTTATTAATTGGTTTAATCTCAATAATTATAAAAATATTATATTGGGGGCAATTTAACTAGTTGCAATTGTAATATGTTACATTTACCAAAAAAAAAAGGAAAGAAAATACCATGGCACCCTACCCTAAGTGAATAAGAGAGCGAGAACCGCGAATCCAAATAAGTCGATGCACAGTCCGTGGATCGTCAAGCCAAAAGTCCAGTCCATTATTATACAAAACGGGCCACCGTCACTCTCTATACGCTAACCAGCTCCCTCCCTCTCCACGAGCACCAGACGCAGAGAAAAGAATTAAGAGATCTGATCGAAACAAAATCTGAGTCAACTCAGCGCCGGAGCCACTCAGTAATTTAGACGGCATGGATCCGGTGAAGACTCCACTTGGTAAAATGCTATTGGAGGAGATCACTCCGGTGGTCATGGTCCTCCGTACACCCCTGGTAGAAGAATCTTGCCTCAAAAACAGCCTCTCCTTCATCGAAATGCTTAGTCCCTTTTGCGACTTCAATAACATCGACGGTTAGCTCTCGCTCTCTCCTCTATCGATTTCATGCTACAATTTTTAAAGCTAATTGAGTAAAAGTTGAGATTTTTCCTGTGGTTTTGTCAAATGCAGTGCCTGTACGGACTTCGAGTGATCAACCTTACAGGCTACAGAAGTTCAAATTGAGATTATTTTACGAGTCTGATATTAAGCAGCCGAATATCATGGTAATCGTTTTGTTTGGCAGTTAAAACAAATTAAATTTTAGAGTAGGTCAAGTTTTATTCTCGATGAAACTACACTGAATTTTTGGCATTTTGATTATGTTCTTGTTGAACTAGGTAGCGAAGGAGCGATTGAAGCAGGTTATTACTGAGGCAGGAGAGAAGGATAGATCGGATTTGTCCACTGATCCTCCAGATATAAGCAATGTACTTGAAAGTAAGCTCACTGTATGAGTATGTAAATTTGTCAATACGTAGCTATTTTATCAATTGTGTATGATTTCATTTAACTTTTTGTTTCTTTTCTAATTCATTTGAATTGTTTTCTGCAGAGGTGAATTTGTTTATCGACTTTGATGCTAATTTATATTCTATTTTTCTGCTCCCTTGCATCTGCTTATTTTTTTTTTTAGTTTAGATGCTTTTACCTAATGGAATTTATTTTAAGATTTTAACTTATCGAATCATTCTGGTGCATTTGAACTGTGATTTTTGCAGGCTCCAAATCTGAAATTTCACCATCTTGGTTTGAAATTTTCAATAAAGAGCTTGTACGAACCGTCTCATTTTCCGAGCATGAGGCTTTTGACCACCCTGTGGCATGTAAGCTTTGAAAATTGATAGGAATAGGGACTTCCAGTTGTTAATTATCCCCCCACCCCTACCCCCTTTTTTTCTTTGGGCTACATATTCAAGGTTTTGGTTACTATAATCATAAAACAATTTCGGGTTTCATTCCTGGATTTATTTCTAATTTATTATGTAGGTGTCTCGGTTGTTTCTTCAAAGGATGAACAGCCGATCAACAAATTTGTGGACCTTTTCAACACTAACAAGTTGCCTTCTCTTCTCAATGATGGTGCAATGGATCCAAAGATTTTGAAACATTATGTATTGGTTCATGATAATAAAGATGGTCCCTCAGAGAAGTATGGTTGTCTTTCCTTTCTTTTTATGTTAGAAGGTATTGTCCATGTATACAATATAAGAACAATAGATAGAGGCAACTGTTTGGCTCTATAATTAAACCTTTATGGTTATTATTCCAAGTCAATGCCTCATCCTCTTTATGACTCAGTTCTTTTAACAAAATCTTCCCTTTCAATCCATCTTTTGCTAAAAAGCATATTTCCAGGGGCCAAACTTTATATTTGTTACTTGTAATATCAATTTGTTAATCTGGTATTGTATCCTACATTTTGTTCCTTTAAATAACATTTTTACTACATTCCACACTGCTATTTTTTTTATTCTCTCTTTTAGGCAAGTCTATACAACTCTGAATGTTTTGTGATGGGTTTAAAATTTTATTTGTTTGATTTCAGGGCAACTAAAATACTAACAGAGATGAAAAATACGTTTGGTTTTAATGGCTGTCATTTACTATGCATTAATTCTTCTCAAGATGAGCAGATAGAACATCAAGATAATCCTTGGGCTCCTTATGTAAGTTACTTTCTAGTATTATATATATTCTTTTCATACTTTGAAATATTTTACCATGTGATTCATATCTCTGGCTTGAGTTATTGGACACAATGATCAAAAGGTGGTGGCCTTATCTACTTTTGTGACATTGGCAGAAATTTGATTCTTTACCTAGTCAGCATCTTGGTCGTTACCTTAACATCGATGATTTTAATGAGGTAAATTGCTTTATCACTGTTAGCATATGGTGTAAACAATATATTCTATTTTGTTTCCTTCTCTTATATTTTGTGGTTAATTATTCTGGAGCTTTTAACAAATATACCCTAAAAATTGCCAACAGATAAAGGATTTAATACAAGAATTATCGTCTAAACACATCATTCCTTACATGGAGCAGAAAGTCCGTGTGCTCAATCAGCAGGTAGGGAATCTTCAGCATTCCTTTGGACTTTGTGTTTTTTCACGAGGGGGCATGTTTGCTTTCACATGCACTACTTTTAATCTAAGCTATTAATGCTATTTTTTTATTGTCTCTTTCTTTCTCAAACCATAATTTATCATGGCTAGGTTTCTGCTACAAGGAAAGGCTTTAGAAACCAAATTAAAAACTTATGGTGGAGAAAAGGGAAAGAAGACACACCAGATTCCTCCAATGGATCTATGTATGTTTAAAAAATGCCTTCTTTTTTTAATGTCAAAGCTTGCTTCATATTTTATGCTAATTTTCCCTAATATAGGTTTCTACATTCCTTGTTGAAGGTATACCTATAGCTCTGTTGAGTCTCAGATCAGAGTTTTGGGTGACTATGCATTCATGTTAGGAGATTATGAACTGGCATTATCAAACTATCGCCTTGTTTCCACAGATTATAAGATTGATAAAGCTTGGAAGTGCTATGCTGGTGTGCAGGTATCTTCAACTTTTGTTTCTATAATGATTTGCTGTTTGCTGATCCTGATGACCATTTTCTAGGCTATAGTAATACCATGTGATTTCATATGGTGGATTTGGGATATTAGTGTGAATATTGTTGTAAAAATGTGGAGTGGTTTACTTATATTTATGCCTTTTTTGTTCCTTGCTCTAGCTTTTTTGTTGTTTTGGGGTCCTATTCTGTGTGATAACTGGTGAATGTAATAAACAAACTTTTCTGTAGCAGAACTTTTGAGTGCAAAACCATGTTTTTGAAGCGTCTTTAGCTCTTGTAACTTTTATATGGCATGTGTATCATATATGTTTTGGGAAATGCTTGGATAGTCTGTCATGCTCGGAAAATTCTGTGTTTCTTTGCCTTGATGCCAGAAGTTCCTCTATTTGCTTCTTGATATTTCTTCAAACTATATTATCTCAACTTGTGAATCATCTCCATTAGTGACATTCTTCATTTGTCTCATTGGTTCCATGCAGGAAATGATGGGGCTTACGTACTTTATGTTGGATCAATCAAGAAAAGAAGCAGAATATTGCATGGAAAATGCTTTTAACACTTATTTAGTATGTGTGTTTTTTCTTGCTTCATCCTTGATCTTACAATACGAGGAAGAAAGCTATTTCATCATTGTGGATAAATCCTCTTTGTTACATTTTGCTCTATTTAAAATAATACACAGGCAACTCATTTATAGGCCTTGTAACATAGCAGAGAAAGGGTGTTTAGTTTACTAAATTAGCTTTATATGACCACTGGCCTAACACAATGGAGCTGGTTATTTACACATGATGCTACTAATCTGGCAACTTATTCCGGTCAAGTGAATCAAACAACAAATGCCACTTGGTTATGTGCTCTTTCAACTTTGTCTAAGTATATCAAATTTGGTTTACTACAGAAACTTGGGTCTTCTGGTCGACAAAATGCTACACGCTGTGGTCTTTGGTGGATAGAAATGTTGAAGACAAAAGATCAATTTAAAGAGGCTGCCTCTGTTTACTTCCGCATTTGCAGTGAGGTACTGCCCACTGTTTCTGAAATAAAAAATGAATGAGGGTGGGTTTATTTTGTACTGAGACTTTTCTTTTTGCAGGAACTGTTACATTCAGCTGTTATGCTTGAGCAAGCATCTTATTGCTACTTGTTGTCCCAACCACCTATGTTGCACAAGTATGGGTTTCATCTTGTTCTTTCTGGTGATCGGTATAAAAAATGTGACCAGGTACTTATTTTATTTATGCACAAATATGATTATAACAAATTGTATGATGCGGCTTTTGAAGATATTTTCCGCTTCCTCTTGTAGATTAAACATGCAATTCGTACATATAGAAACGCTGTCTCAGTATATAAAGGAACCCCATGGAGCTACATCAAAGATCATGTTCATTTCCATATCGGCCAGTAAGTTATTTCAAATTGATCCAACTGAAGTTTAACATGCTGGGCCTGCAGAATTTGCAAAGCAAAATTTTTTAACAGAGCTTATTTAACATAGGTGTTATGGTTTTCTTGGGATGTATGATGTTGGTGTCACACACATGTTGGAAGTCCTGGCCTGTAGCCATCAGTCCAAGGCAACGCAGGAGTTATTCCTCAGGGACTTTCTTCAAATCGTTCAGGTGACTGCTATTTCTAAATGGTACTCTAACCCTAATTTGATATAGGTGGTATTTATTTTCCCATTTCTCTGAGTTTGACAATCATCTTGAATGATGTAGAAAGCAGGGAAAACATTTGAGGTATTAAGACTCCAGTTGCCTGTTATCAACATCTCATCACTTAAGATTGATTTTGAAGACCATCGAACCTATGCATCGCCTGGATCAGTATGTTATTCCACTACTATGTAATCTATAAATGTCAACCTTTCCTTGATAGCTTTTTAAGATGCCTCTCCTGCTCTCCCCTTTGTTTTATTGATCATTAAATTTGGTTGGTTGTATACATGCATGAGCCCTAGCATGTGCTATATTTATACACCGAACACATTCATGCACAGATCCGCTCTCTCTCTGTCTCTCTGACTCTCTGTCTGACATTGAAAAATGATGCTATTAAGGTATCAGGAGGGGATTCCCTGAATCTTTGATTCTGTGCATCATGTATCTTAATCCTGATATGCACATGACCTTGTGGTTTTATCACTAAACCTTTTGGATTTATGAAGTTGGTTAAGAAATACCTTGAAGTCAAGTTTGTTGGTGCTGTAAGCATGGCCACAAGTACTAATTAAAATTTCACTGGAATGCGCACAGCATCTTTTAACATGTCAAATATCTTGTATTGTTATTGTCTATACTTTTTTGGTTTTCCTAACCTAAATCAAGTGTGTTGGTGGTGTAAACATCACAAATATCCTAATTAACACTGCTCATTGAAGATATTAAAATCTTGTATTGCTGCTATCAATATTTTTATGATTATGATTATGATTATGATTGTCATAGTTATAGTTTTATTGACTCTTCAATTGGAAGACTCTCTGAATTCTGAAAGTGGTTTAGACTTTAGATGATCAATTATAGCTGAGGCTACCTTTCCTTTTTAACATACCAGACCAGTGTTAAAGAAAGTGTCATAGTTAAAGTTTTATAGACTCTTCAATTGGAAGACTCTCTGAATTCTGAAAGTGGTTTAGATGATCAATTATAGCTGATGCTACCTTTCCTTTTTAACATACCAGACCAGTGTTAAAGAAAGTGTCTGGTGTTCATTGGAGGAAGAGATGATCCCGTCATTGCCTACTGCCAGGACTAACTGGCTGGAACTACAATCAAAGCTTTTACCAAAATATAAAGAATCAAACATCTGCGTGGCTGGAGGTATGAAGGTCATATTGTTCAATGGAAAACTATGTAAATCTTCTTTAATTTATAAAATACACTTCATGTAGTGTTTGGATTTGAATTTTGTTATAGAGAGTTTTGTTGGGAATAATACTTGCGGTGAATGAAGAGCGCACAGTTTGTTAAATTCTGTCACTGACACTTCATGCGGTGTTTGGATTTGAATTTTGTTATATAAAGCTTTGTTTTGTAGGGAGTAATACTTGCAGTGCATGAAGAATATTTTGTGACTGCATGTTAGTTTTGGACTTGAATTTTGATGAAGACTCAGATTCATAATGCACACAAGTTATTTAAGAGCTTTGTTCTGTCGCCAATACATGAAAAATATGTTGAGAGTCCATGTCTAGTTTTGTTTGTTATTGAGAGCAGGAAATATTGGAAAAAAAAGGGTTTTGATTGCTATTTATTATGTAAGATTGTTAATCAGTACCAGGCACACAAAAAAAGAAGGGACCAAGGGGCCTCATCCTGTTTTATTCCCTATAGTGGTATAACATTCTTTGATATTGTGACTGCAGAAGCAATAAAGATCGCCATTGAATTTAAGAACCCCCTGGAAATCCCTATCTCAATCTCTAGTGTTTCTTTGATATGTGAGCTTTCTGCAACATCAGATGAAACGAATTCTGGTGAGTTACAAGCAGTTCATCTCTAAATTTTCTTTCCTTCTCTTTCTTATTTTGTCAATTTGAATGAGGGTAAATTCATAGGAAAAAGAAAACAGGTTATCACAATTTTAATGTTGGCGCAGATGTAAGTTGCTCAACTTCTGGAATCGGGAACAATGAAGAACATAAAAACCTGAGGTATTTGTGCAAACCTTTTCACAATCTTTTCCTAAATTTTGTTTGTTTTCAAGCCAGTTTCCTTCTATGGTGCTCTGGATTCAGTATCATTCTTACAACTGCTAATCTAGTTTTCCTTGCTCACTGCAGAGAGATAATATCAGACACTTCCTCATTTTCCTTGTCCGAGGTCAACATCTCTCTAGGAGGGGGTGAAGCCTATTTGGTGAGTGCTTTCTTTGAACTGTTGAATAAATTTGCAGTGACTCGACACATTTGAAATCCTGAGCTTCATAGAGTCAGGGTGTGGGTTATCCCTGTTTTCTGGTGCATATGGAAGAGAGAATTAAGTGCATCACTATATGTACAGTACCTTTGTGCAATATTTCATTGCATGAATTTTGTAAGTGGTATTGTTGCCGGTCAATCAAATATTATCGTGTGTTGCTCACTTTAAAAATTCATGAAGAAATCAAGTTAACAAATGTATTATAATGATGATATCCAAATAATAATTTATTTGTCAAAAATGACCATTTGTGTAAGAAGGTATAGGAACTAGTAATGACGTTGAGGCATGCAAGAACAGTCACTACTTTCAGTTTTCTTATAGATTCATATCTTTTCTTCAAATACTTATGACACATCTATATGGTTTTAAAATGAATTCAAATTAAATATTATCCCTTCTATTCGATGCAATTGTTGATTTACTAGATCTTTCATTTTTTTTGCAATTTTTTCCCTAATAGAAATATAATAATGTTGCAGTTCTTTCTTTCTTTCCTTTTCATCTTGATTTTTCAAGAATGAATGATTTTGCAATTCTAATTATAATATATTGTAATGAATTCCAATTTTGGGTGGAGCTAGTCCTTGATTTTAATTTCTTTGAATGAGAAATTGGATATGATATGGTCCAAAGTTCGATTATAATATTTTTATGCATTTCTATGGTCTTTTAATGTACATATCAAAGAAAATCTTATGTAAGCAGAAGTTTATCTCAGGTTCTGCCATTGGAGGAAGGCCTGAATCTTTGAATTCGTTCTGTCCGCCACTTCTTCAGCAGTTTGATAATTCAAAACTTTAATATTGCAAACCAAAATGGATTATTTGTCATAGGTAGTCCATTTGGGAAATACTTCAAACCAGAATATAGTATGGAAGATAGTGTAAACCAAAACTCTTTAAAAGTCCAGTTGCTTTCCCTATTTCAATAGTCATAGTTACTGTCTTTAAAAGTCCAGAATCATAGATACTTTTCTTTGATATAGTGTTCTCCTAAGATATTTTGCTCAATAGTCACCGTCATTTTTGGAAGTCATGTTTTGACAATCCTTTTTTTCTTTCAGGTGCAACTAACAGTTACTCCCAAAGTTGAAGGCATTCTAAATATTGTTGGCGTCAGATGGAATTTGTCAGGTTCTGTGGTTGGTTTTTACAGTTTTGGGGCTAATTATGGGAAAAAGAAAATTGCAAAGGGAAGAAGGAAAGCTAAGCAATCACCTGGCAATTGTTTGAAGTTTATGGTGATCAAGGTAGACATCCTGCCCCCCCCACCACATTTTTTATTTATTTATTTAGGTTAAGTTGGAATATTAATTTTTGTAAATATTCGTTCTTGTCCAGAGTCTACCCAAGCTTGAGGGCTTCATTCGTGCTCTGCCTGAGAAGGCATATGCAGGACATTTACAGCATCTTGTTTTGGAGTTGAGGAACCAATCAGAGTTTTCTGTAAAGGTAAGTTTTTTTTCCCATCACTCTAGTGTCCTAATGAATAATGTAACTTGTTTGCTAGTATTGGGTAGCATACTTCTTGTATCTGTGACCCCGCCAGCTACTGTATTGCAATCTTGTGATTTGAAAAATTGAATCATGTTGACATTTGAAAGATTGATTTGATGATTTCAGTCTTAATATTATACTCTGTAAAACGTTTTGGACCTACAGCTGTTAGAGGCACAGATTTGATTCGTAAGAGTAACCACTTCATCCAAAAATGTTAAAGGGGAGGACAGTTTCCAAATTTTCCATTCCAAGACCTCAGTTGATGGTGCCCAAATTGGATACTGCCTCTTTCTTTTCTCAAGTTAATCTTTTAGACTGCCACAATTTTTGTTTTTAAAGTTTCTTAATCTTTTAGACTGCCTCAAATTACCATGGTAACTTTGAGTGAAAGAAAGAACCCAACTTGTCTATATGTCAGGCTTTGTTAATTACTCCTGCAAATACAAGCATAGATACTGTCTATTAGTAAGATCCATTAATGAATGAGTGCTTCTAGTGTCTTCTCTGTTTTAACTTTGTTTATAATCTTTCTTGGCAGAATTTGAAAATGAAGACCAGCCATCCTAGATTCCTAAATATTGGGAAACAAGAAGATTTGGATTTAGAATTTCCTGCATGCTTAGAGAAGAAAACAAATGTTAGCCCACCTGCTAATCCAAAAATAGCATCTAATGGTGTTTTTCTATTTCCAGAGGTCAGAAGATCACCTTATGCATTGGTTTGTGGCATTTAACATAAAAAAATGGTATCTTGCTGTTTTTAGTTATATACTTGCTTTTGTCCTGCTATTTCAGGATCTCTCCGTGCAAGGGGAAAATCTACTATTGTGGCCTCTTTGGTTTCGGGCTGCTGTTCCTGGAAACATCTCCTTGCAAGTAGTAATATACTATGAGATGGGAGATCTATCAAGTGGCATGAGATACCGAACTCTACGCATGCATTATAATTTGCAGGTATGTGCTTGAATATTGGAGATTTGTTGTCTTTTCTTCATGCTTCTTACTATTTATAATCCTATTAATAAGATCATACCAAGCTTCCAGAGCTATCAATGCAAAATATTGAATGGGTTTTCTTTCTGATATCAGGATAAATATTGTCATGGATGGACTCGGAATAATTTATACTTGTGCTATATATGCTATTGTCCAGATATTATAATACTGATACTGTTCCTGTTTGTTTTTTCAGCAGTTAAGAACCAACTATCATTAAGTTGGTGATGCATGTGATTTCTCTTTGTTTATCAAATACTTTCTACTTATCTAAAGCAATTCATATTTTCCAATAGGTACTACCATCGTTGGACGTGTCATTTAAAATCAGTCCCTATCCATCAAGATTGCAAGAGTTCCTTGTGCACATGGATATTGTCAATAAAACTGATTCAGAGAGCATCCAGGTTAATCAGCTATCAACCATTGGAAGCCACTGGGAAATTTCGCTGCTTCAACCCATTGATGCAATCTTCCCTTCACAATCTTTAATCGCTGGCCAAGCATTTTCATGTTTCTTTGTGCTCAAGGTTGGTACAAGAATCTGCATTTTCAGGTTAAGCATTTTTGAAATTTCCCTTCCCTTGCCTTTCAATCTTTTACCTCTTCCCATCTCGCAGGTTAAATGTTTCTTTCTTCCAATCATCTTCTATTTCCTTGTTTTGCTGTTTAGTGCGAAACTTGATGTGCTTGCTGCTAACTTGTACATGAACAGTATTTCCTATTGTGTTTTGCCAATGCCCTATAAATTCGTTTTCATGGCCCTTTAAATTTCACCTAATTATGTTCTGTATTTTAAGCTAATCAAATAAATTATTCTTTATCTTCAGAGTTGTAGGAAATCATCAAGTACTGAAGAAAGTACCTCATCCCTTTTCCCTCACATTGGAAGCAATGTAAGTTTGGTTCCTGATGGTAGCAAAGGAGCTCCTTTTGATACATCTAACTCACCTTTGGCTGATTTCCACGATTGTGAAAGGTTGCAGCATGGGATTTCTAATCAGGTTGGTAATATCCGAATGACAATCAAATGCGGTGTTTGTTTCTTGTGCCATCAGCATTTTCATCACTATCACCACCTAGACCACAAACACAGCTGCACCTTATTTTTTTGATAAAAATTCCGAGTGACAATACTGGATATCCTTTTCAAGCTGTTGTAAGTGTCAAGCCATACGATTTTGTTTTGGTTACTCTGTTTAATCAAGGCTGCAAGTAAGCAACAATAGTGGCAGTTAATATTTTATGTTTGGTTGTGACCATTCATCTTATTTCCTTGCATTGCCTTTAATGCTTTATTTTTGAACCTTCTGTTTCTGCATGTATCAGGAAGCTGAAAATTCAGTGGACTTTATTTTGATATCTCGGCCACTAAAAAACAATGCAGAGCCTGGAGTTTCAGACGCACATCATGTCTTTTCTCATCATGCATGTCATTGCAGGCAAGAATATACAAAAGTGCTTCTGGTTTGCAGTGGCTGCTCTGTTTTTCTGTTCCTTCCTCAATCATCTAGCTGTTAACTATTATTTCCGTTTACAGCACTGCGAGCACAAGTCCAATATCATGGGTAGTCGATGCACCTCGAACCAGACATCACGACTTCTCTACTACTTCGTTTTGCGAAATAAATTTTAGGATGACTATCTACAACTCATCAAATGCTCGCGCATCGATAGTCATGAAGACCCTTGATTCCACCAGCATCAGTGATCAGTTGAGGGACGAAACTTCTGGAAACCAAGTTGGGTGGCATGATGTGTCTCTAGCGAAGGACAATAAAATGGAATCTGATGCACCCAGAAACCATGTTAGAAAGTCACTATTGCCAGAAAGTGTCTCTGCATTCATCTGGTCTGGGTCAAGCTCAACCAGAGTCCAACTCAAGCCGTTATCCACAACTGAAATTCCTCTTCAAATATGCGTGTTCTCCCCTGGTATATATGATTTGTCAAACTATGCTTTGAATTGGAATCTTCAACCAGTTGATGATCATGAAAAAGTAGGAGAGAGAATAGAGTCTTCAGGGACAAGCCTGGGGTATCCTTGCTACCTTACTGTTCTCCCATAAGATTGATTCGGGTTTGCGCGCCTAGCTTTGTTGTTTTAGGTGTTACAGAGGGCCCCTATTGTAGCTATTTTTGCAACTTTGGCTTGTAAATTAATTCCATCGATGTATTTTTTATTAATTTTTTTTTCACAAAATAGAAATAGAAAAGAGAGTTAATCATGTACTAAACATGCGACATTCTTTTGGTCATTGGAAATAACAGGGAATGGAAATGAGAAACGATTGGACTGTTGACTTTTCATATTTTATGAATTTATTTTGCTAAAAAATAGAAAAATTACTTAATAAATAACGGACGTGTCCATTGATAAACTTGTAATGAAGTAATGAGTTTCTTAGTGCTAGATTAGACATTTCAATTATCAAACTAAAAAAACTAATATGTCGGCATGCTTAGTTCTAGTGATGAAAGTTTAAAATTCTAGAGCTATACTTGAATGATAAACCTAAATAAGTAAACCTCTCTATTATGAAGTTTATTTTGATCCTAAGTTACACTTAAAGGACCAATAAGCATCACATGCCATGGTTTGTCTAGGATTGGTGGTGATGCAATAACTCTAACATAGACACGAGGAATTATAAATATGAAAGCTCAACAATTGTTCTATATTGTTAGGATGACTCTGAACTATGTGACGAGGAAGATGATTGTAATATGATGATATATTTGGGGATGATGAGTTAGTTAGGCTAATATGTCAATTCATAAGACCTCACATTCTTGAATTTAAGGATGCTAATGGGTTTGATAAAACGATATGCAATATGTTTTGAGTCATATGAATTCACGTTTAACTACTAAGTTGGAGGTTGGACAAACCTTTCAAAACAAGTTTGAATAATTATTGGAGCTAAGTAGTGACATAAAAAAAATTCATTACAATACAAGGTGCAATGTTCTACCATAATTTATGTGTAATTAAAGTCAATTTATGAACCAACATGCCAATGATATTTTCATGGGGGGGCATAACAAGAATTCTGATTTATTTGAGATCTTAAAACTGAAAAAACCTTATACATGTATCAACCCAATTGTTATACATGGTCATCATCAGATTGACTAAGATTTTATTGCTAATATGATAATGATCAATGTCAAAGCTGAAATAAGTATTCACATTTCTACCATTCAAGCTACCATTTACATAGTTTTTGTGTGATGTATTATATCATAAGACATGGATGACTAAATAGAAAGTATTGAAACAATTATTTTGTTTATACGAGGAGTTCTTTTGAATACTGTCTATATTTTATTAACTCTTAAAGAACTAAATCTAAGTATAGTTGTTAAGTAAAATCATAAAATGGTTAATGGCAATAAAACAATCTTTATAAGAGTATTCTAGGCATTTGGAGAAGTAATTAAAGTGTTTAAATATTGTTGTCCATTTATAAGTATTGACAAAACTTTATTTTTTTTTATAGGAAGTGCAAGACAAAATTATTGATTGGAGCTTCTTATAACGAGAATAATGAGGTGCTTTTTATGTTATTTTATGGTCAAAGAAGAGATGAATATTAATTGAACATGATTCTTAGATTTACCTCGCCAATATGTCATAGGTGGACATATCAAATTGTGTATAATAGCATAAAGATATGCAACTATAAAAAAATGCCACGACACAAACATGGCTTAAGCTAATTAGGTATAATCATTATTGTTTGCAATATGTTTTTAATAACTTTAACAAAAGATTCAAGGATGTGGCTTTGAAGAAAATATCAAAGAAAATATTTGTCAAAAAAATTGAAACATTTTATATTGGTATGATTTAGAGGGATAAGGAGAAAAAAAGAATGACTATAATTTAAACCTAAAGAAAGATGAACACTCTCATATGATGGTGATCACCGTTATGACAATATAATGACTAATTTATCAAGATTTATTTTATTAATATCATAAAGAGATTTTCTTAGCTTGCCTGTAATGACTATAATGTTGATGGCCTTTTATAGTCAATTAAATATCTTATTAAGCAAAGAGTCATCGTAGTAATAACGAGGGACATCAAACCCAAGACATGGTTTATGCACGTGTATGATCATAAATGATGGGGGGTAGCCTAACTTGTTGAGGTATTGAGGGTTTAACATATTTTTTTAGTTTAATTTATTTAAACTTTTAGTTGAGTTTTATTAATTAAGTTTTATTTATGTTGGATAGATTTCTTTAGTGGATTAAGCCTAATAGTTGGTTGTTTTAGGGTTTATTATTTATATGTGAATTTTTTAAACATTACATTTAATTTTAATGATTTGAATAAAATTTGCAATTTTTTAGACTTTTCCAACCCTTTGTCTCTTCTTTTCATATTTTTCTTTGGCCTTTCATCTTAGGTTTTTTCCTTTTGCTTGTTTTTATTTTTTTCATCTTGTATCAAAGTAGATTTCATAAGATATGGCATATTGTGGCCTTTACAAGTACATGCTAAATTAGAGGCTGAATGAAAAAAAAACAAAAAAAATAAAATCCCCAAGTCTCTTTAATCCTTATATTGACTAATTCAAATGGTAGTTGAAGAGAGGTTTGATGAATGATTAACTTTATTGCATGTTTTGTGTTGCAAAAAGTTATCTTTAAATAATTTATAGGCATGTTATTTTCTAACAACCAAAATTTAAAATAAGTTTATATTGATTAAACAATAAAAAAAATAGTAATACAAGAGAAAACAATTGCAAATATACATATACATATCAAATTAAACAATGTATATGTATATTTGCAATTGTTTTCTCTTGTATTACTATTTTTTTTATTGTTTAATCAATATAAACTTATTTTAAATTTTATTGCAATATTAACAACTTGTTTTGATGGGTACACATCATGATATGAGCTATAAGAGGTGAATATATTGTTAAAGGATACCACAACCATCGAGAGGATGAGTTGACATCATGCCCAAGTTCCGATGATATATTGATTTTGCAATTGCAGGACCACTACCATTCCATAAATATAGGGGCTTGATGAGTATGTTAATTTGTATAAATAAGCCACATATGTATTCAAACTCATAATCATTTCACTAATTATGTATTAATTTGATTGATAATTTTTAGGATGGTGATCCCATTACACCTCGACAACAAGCATTGATAAAGTTATATATATATGTTTGTCCTTATATTATAGAGGTTGGTTTTTACCAGATTAATCAATTTCAAGAAATCAAACTTAATCATGATTTTATTATTGTATTTGAAAAGAGATGAAGGTGTTAGATCCACATGTTTCACCTACGGTTTTAGGATGTGACACCCATATTTCTAGATATTGCTATTATACTCAACTTTCTTATAAACACATCTCCTATTACATGCCCCACATCGTTTAATAATGATGAACCATCTATCAGGACATGTTCCTTCACCTAAAGGATATATAAGTGATTCTATCAAGTTGAAGTTGTTGCAAACCAAATTTGTAGCCCCTTAATTGTGTGATGAAAGGTGGTGATGCATTATTATACTAGAGCCCACATAATGTAACTTTTTTTAGGATTTCATATTCATATATTTGGCTGATAATGTAATGTTAGTCTACTTTATGAAATTGCTAAAGAACGTTCAATGCATTTGTAACTATATCTAAGGATTAACCATGTTTGTCTATCATTAATGCTAGCTATGTTAGGCATGCATAAAACAAAGACAAATAAGTTACTTGATGCCAACTATTTCTATGTGTAATCTGATATAATTTTTTTTAATGAATAATTTATTTTTAAAATATCAACTAATAGTTTCAATTATTAACATATATCTATGATGCGTAGGAGTATCTCCATATTGATCATCTAGATGTTTGAAATAACACAATATTGGACACTAAAGATAGGAAGGTGGTAACTATCAATTGAAGCTTGGTAATAATTATTTTTAATAAATTATTTATTAACAAGTTAAATATATACAAATGTTGTATGTCACGGGGCTGACAAGATGGCATTAAGAGGTTTTTAGGAGTCACAACCTAGTTATTTGAGTAGGGTTGATAGTAAACCTGAAATGTTCTAGGCTTTCTCAATAGTTTAAAAGGTAAGAGACTAGTTGTGGTTAGAAAATATATTAACACATTTAACACACCTTATCTAAGACAAGTTGCTTTGTGGGTTTAGTGTATTTTATATATTTGGATGGTTTCATGACGAGTGTTTTGGCTTAAAATTTATTTATATGAATAAATCTGACCTTTTGAATTCGTTATGAGCTTGTGTACTAAAATAAATTTGTATATGGATAAATCCATGCATGTGCTTCAATAGAGTTCACTTGTCATGGTTAAGGGTTACGTTAATAAAATATTTTTAATTAAAATCGGTGAATATTTCAAGATAATTTTTTGGATAAATTATCGATATTTGAAATACTAGCTTTCTCATATGTCCAATATTCATACTAGGATATTTAAAAGATGGTTAAAATACTCTGAATTAAATTTGAAAAAAAATATTTAAAAAAATTTGAAAAATATTTAAAATAACTCAGATTTTTTCTAGGCTAATTGCTGATGTCAATCATAGTATTTACCCACTTTTCTCCGGGGGGGCGGCGGCGGCGGCGGTTGATTTTTGGAATGTTGGCTACATTCATATCAGTTCAATTACAAATGCTTACGCAACATTCTGATTAAATACAAATCAAAACAAAAAAGTCACTTGAATTTCAGAATAGACTTTCGGAGGTTGCTACATGAAGCTGGACATGGGAAACAGTGGCAAAGAAGTAATACAGAAACCCTCTTCACTTAATCTTCAGCATGTGACAATGAAGAGATGGATGCCAAGTCTGTTGTGGACAGCATTCTCTCCACAACATCTGATATTTCCGAATTTGGAGCAGTTATTCAGGACTGTCGTCTCTCCAAAACTCTTTTGTTAGCAAGATTATCTTGTAAATGGCTTCCGATCTGCACAACAAGTCTCGAGTTCGAGTCAAGGACGGAACAATCAGGGTTTTACTCGTTTATACTGAACCTACAAAGTTTTGTTTTCTAGGGATAGAGTTTCCTCGCATCCAAAAAATAAAATTATCTTGTAATGTTCTTGGCTGTGACCTGTGGAGTCATGTTCCTGACTTTCCAAGTCCTACAAGCTTAATATATTGGTGGGATTGATTTCAGAAAAAAAAAAAATGCCTTTACAACAGGCAATTTCCTGTCAACTTTAGCTGAGGTCTCTCTTATGTTGATTCCTAAGAAATAGAATGTGGTCTCTGCGACTCATTTTAGCCCTAAGAGTCTCTGCAATGTGGTTTTTATAATTCTATCGAAGGTCTTGTCAACCTATTTGGGAATTTAACTTCCCCAACTCAAACTAGATTTATTCCTGACCGGCTTGCTTCTGATAACATTGATGTGGTTCGAGTTGGCTTCAAACTATCCGGAAGAGTAGAAAACGTCAGAAAGGAAGGGTTCTGTTCTGAAGATGGATTTAGCTGAAGCCTACGATCGAGTTGATTTCGTCAACAGATTCTCATGGAACTTGGCTTTCTCTGATTATCAAGCGCGTTACTAGTTCGTGTTCGTCAATTATTTGGAATGGTCAAAAACTCGAACCTTTTTAACCGAGAGGGGCCTTCAATTTCTTATTTATTCTTCGCAGATGATGCGATGCTCTTTCCACAGCAACTATTAATCAGGCTCTTGCCATGGTTTTAATCATTCATGTTTATTGGAGAATGCAGTTGTGTTATTTTTAAAAGTATTTTTCATTTAAAAATATATTAAAATGATATTTTTTTATTTTTTGAAAATAATACATCAAAATGATTTAAAAAGATTATAATTTTTTAATTTAAAATAAAAACACAATCAATTTTTTTTTTAAATGTTTTCCAAATGTATTCCCAAAAACTGCTGATACGACTAATCTAAAGGGTATATTAGCTCGTGTGCTGATCAAATGAAGAAGTAATAAGGGGTTCATCTGATGGATTTATCCTTTTTTAATCTTTTTTCCTAATCATATTTGTCAATCATTATTCGAATTTTCTATCATATTTTTTATACTTTTTCTAGAAGGAGTGATTATAAACAGATTAGATAACTACAAATCAATGCGACCAGGTCTCCTCTCCCCTTAAAACAACCCTCCCTCGTTTAAACCCAAAATATTATTAATAATAACAATAATCCAATAATGAAAAAGATCCACACGTTTTGCACCTATTTAAAAATCCTTTACTCTGTAAGACCCATTCTCTCTCTGTCTCTCTCTCTTTTCGTATTTCCACTTTCCAGGAAAGTTGCCAAGGAAGAAAATTCATATAGGCAGGATAAACCTTCCATTACTCCATGTCTATATCGCTAATAAATTAAATTGTACATTTGTCAGCCTCTTCTCCACCTTAAGAGAGTGCAAATCGTTGTTGAAGTTGAACTAGTGAACTTTGACCAGTCCAGTCCAGCCAGCCAGCCTCCAATATATCCATACCCCTTGAAAACCTTGTGCAAAACCATTCCTTCTATAAAAATTCTATCTTTTCTCTCATTTTGATATCCTGAATTCATAGTCATCTTGAAATCCCCTCTGCAAAACATGAATGATCTCCTCTCCAGCTCCATCTCTCGCTTTCGCAGAGAAGAAGCCCCCCCAGCTGACCATGTAATTGAGATGTCTGAGGCGACATCCACCGGAGGGAACCTTGACAAGTTCTTTGAAGATGTAGATTCCGTCAAAGATGAGCTGAAAGAGCTAGAGAAGCTTAATGAGAATCTTCAGTCTTCACATGAGCAAAGTAAGACTCTGCACAACGCTAGGGCTGTCAAGGACTTGAGGTCCAAGATGGATGCCGATGTTGCTCTAGCATTGAAGAAGGCAAAGCTGATCAAGGTCCGGCTAGAGGCCGTGGACCGGTCTAACGAAGCGAGCCGGAAGCTTCCAGGGTGTGGAGTGGGGTCTTCTTCGGATAGGACTAGGACTTCGGTGGTGAGCGGGTTGAGGAAGAAGTTGAAGGATTTGATGGATGGTTTTAATGGGTTGAGGCAGAAGATATCGACCGAGTATAGAGAGACTGTGCAGAGGAGGTACTTTACTGTGACTGGGGAAAATCCTGATGAAAAGACTATCGATCTCTTGATCTCTACAGGTTAGTGATTCATTTTTGGGATCGATTTCGGTATTCGATAAAAGAACCTAAAAGCGTTGACTTTAGATATATGGCTAAAGAGACAAAACTTATTTGCATAGTATTCTTGGTATAAAAATGATTTGCAATAATTGGAACAGGGGAGAATTTAGACAAGCGTTCACGCATGTGAATGATGTTTCTTCATCTCATATAGGTGGTAGCAACCCATGATGAGTGGACTGGTTTTTGATCGTTGACAGCCTTTTCCCATTTGTACACACAACCTCAATTTGCAAACCTTTTCGTTTAGTTTTTGTCCATGGTGTTCGTGGGATTAGATTCTAGTCACCTGGGTCGTCACTAAATAACTCAACCAGCTAATGAATGGAGTCCATTCAAATAAATTTTCAATTTGGTTTCTGGGATTTTGAATTCAAGACCATCCAATTTTGTTGCTCTGCAGGTGAGAGCGAAACATTTCTCCAGAAAGCAATTCAACAACAAGGGAGAGGCAGGATTCTGGACACTATTAGTGAAATTCAGGAAAGGCATGACGCTGTGAAAGATTTGGAAAATAATCTCAAGGAGCTTCACCAAGTGTTCTTGGACATGGCAGTAATGGTCCAGCATCAGGGTGAGCAGTTGGATGACATTGAGAGCAACATGCAAAGAGCTAATTCTTTCGTGCGAGGCGGCACCCAGCAGCTGCAGACAGCCAGGAAACTACAGAAAAATACCAGGAAATGGACTTGTTATGCCATTATTATATTGATGATCATCTTACTTGTTGTGCTGCTCATTTTGAAGCCCTGGAAGTAGAGGTGACCTATTCCAGCTTGCTACGACGAGCGTTTTTCTGTTATTTTCTTGGCGTGTGGATTACTTACTACTTTCTGCTTTTGCGAGTAGAATTTTGATGGGGGTGTGGTAAATCATTGTGATCTAGCAGATTATTACAGCCAGCGAGTTGGGAAATCACAGGGTGATTCTTTTCTGTAACTAATATTTTGGGTTTTAGTCTATGAATCTTCTATTCTTCTTGGGTATTTTTATACGCGTTTTGTCGATCATGACTCTTCATGTATGGAAATAGCTATAGAAAAAAATGTCCTTTTTCCCTTTATTGTATGCTGCTGGCGACTTCTTCTCGTCAAGTATTTGGAGTGTTGGACCTGTAATCTTTCTGCTTCAACAGAGGTGGCTTCGGAGATTCAACGATTCCACCTGGCGATAGGGGACTGGTTAAAATAAAAGAAATGAAGTGCCAGGGGGGAAGACTGCATTCTCTGCACTCATTTCAATTTGACCGGCAAATCATACAATTTGAGGTCAATAACTTTCAGGTTTAGGTGGACAATTAACAAGTTATGCACAGTTATTTTGATCCAACGATGTGCATTAAACGAGCCAAATCTAATGGATGTTATTCAATCAACAGTAAAAGGCAGAGCTTTTTCCTGGGATTTCTACGGTTTCGCAGCACGCAACAAGCTTGCCTCCTACAAACTACCCAGTTCGATGCCTGTAAAACTGGCTTTTAGGGATTGATTATTACCATCTTTTTTCCCTACAGAAGCCACAGAGAAACGTATTTGCCAGCAACTTCTTAGGGAATTGGGAACCATCTACGAATTTAATTGCATATTCTACATGAACAGACCAGGTTTTCGAGTTAAGTAAAACATCCTGGCCTGGCTAGATCCGAGCTTCACGACATTGATTTGTTTTTCATGTTTATGACATGTGTTTTCTTTAAGGAAAAAATAATTGTCTGCACAGGGAAAAATCTGAAACTCTCAGGAACATGGGACAGGGTTAGCTGTTCCTCTGTCGCAGGATTTACAGTTCCCTGAACAAATCATACGAAAACACCAGCGAAGGATCACTGTTAGGACCACCGCAGGAAAAACAATTCCCGATCTTCATCGAGATTTGGCCACACACACATCAAATACTGACAGACATCTTCTTACCTTTCCTTTTTCAATCAATTTCTATATATATTACTCGTGCCTTTGATTAGTGATTAACGTACTGTTACTGTTACATTATTACCAAAGAGGTCTCGATAATCAAGTTAGATGGGTTTGCTCTGTTTTTTTTTCTACTTTGGAAACCTTTTTTTATTTAGGTCATCGGGGCTTTATTTCCTGACCATTTCATTTTCCCATCTTGAATTTTTGTTTTTAATATTGTCCTTTAATAAATAAAAAAAATAGTTGTTGATTCTCATTATTTTGCTAAAGGTAAGCAAGGAAAGGTTTTTGGGAGTCACAACCTAATTATTTATTTAAATAGGATTGCAAGAAAACCCGAATGTTCTACGAGATTTATAGTGGTTATAGAATATATTAACATCATTAACATATATACCAGCCTAAGATAGTGTGGTTCATATATTTGGATGGTTTTCTGAAGAATATTTTGACTTGGAATTTATTCATATGAATAAATTTGATATTTTTGAATCTGTTATGAAGCTCATGTACCAAAATGATATTTGTATGTGGATAAATCCATGCATGTGTTCCAACAGAGTACACCTGTCATGGATAAGAGTTATGCTAATAAAATATTTCTAATTAAAATTAAATGAATATTCAAGATAACTCTGAAAATTTTATGATTATGCACGTGTCTTGATATTTTGATTTTTAATTTCATTGGTTGGTCCCTAATTATTATCTATTCAATTTCATTACTAGGACATGCTTAAGTTTTTATTTGTTTGGTTTTATTTTATTTTTCATCATTTTAATTTCTGGGGATTGACAATCATTATATTTCCCAATTCATGGTAAAATAAAATAAAATAAGAACCATGCATCAATCCCTTTACTAGCTAATCTACGGGATTGGAATTCTTTTTGTATAAAATATATTCAAACTAATTCATACGTTGATCAACTTAAATTTATTTAAAGAATAACTTTAAAAAAAAATGTACATTCATTTCACACTGGTACAAAAAAGAAGTAAACAAAATTAATGAATTCACATTCTCAAAATTGAAGGATAAATAAAGGGTTGCAGAAGTTAGTTTGAGGTAGCGATTTGCATGGAAGAGGTGGGATGTTTATTGAATTATGGAGGGACCACACACAAATGTAGTCGCCTAAACACACCTTTGATCTACCCTCAATGCCCACAATTCGCGTGAATATTATTTTCAACTTTCTATTTTTCTTTTTTTTTTACCTGAATATTTACGTCCATGAAACGATTTATCCATAATTCATCAACCAACTTTGGCTTTTTATAAATAAATAAATAAAAAGTTAAATTGTATAAATATACCGAGCACATGTATCCCGTATAAAATATTATATTCTTCACACTTTAAATTATCATATTTATGTCAAAACCAAAATTTGAAATATTTTTAAAAATAAAATAATAAAGCATAGACATGTGAGGAAGCTACAATAAAATTAACAAAACCTAATACACTTTGAATAAATACTTTTCATAAAGACTTAGGGCTATTGTTTATTTAACAATGTAATGATAACTTTGACTTTCCCATAAATATTTATTGAACTAGATATTGGAGGGAGTGAATTTGTTTTTCTTACAAGGCTTATTAGTCATTATCAAACTAATTAGGAGCATATATATATATATATATATATATGTGTGTGTGTGTGTGTGTGTGTGTGTGTGTGTGTGTGTTTTAAGAACATATTGAAACAACTAAATCACCATTGGAAGCACAAAATTTAAAATTGGTGTCCAAGGGCTTTATGTATCTTCATTTTGGTTTTTATGTTATTATTATGTAGACTAAAAGGGTGATTTGGTATTTTTATAAATATAAAATATACTTAAAAAGGTAAAGGTGGTTAGTACGTGCAACAAGCACTTCAACGTGTGGGAGACGCTCATAATTTTTGGGAAACACGTGCAATGTCTCTTGATTGTAAAAAAAATACCATTATGTTTTGTTGCTGGAATCGTCGTGACATCCTTTTATGCATGACGGTATTTGTAGGGCGGTTTGTCACTGATAACATTTTATTTATTTTCCCATCCTTTTCTCTCTTCTCCCATCAAATTTTCTCATTGACCAATCATAATTTCAAAGCTGTTCTTTTTTTTTAAAAGTGTTTTAACTTTGGTCCTTTTTCTTCTGGTTTCTAATTTTTCTTGGGTCTTTTGTAAAATCTTGATATATTTTCAATTTCATGCTTCAATCCTTGTGATATGTTTTTTTTTTTAAAAAAAATGGTCCTTATTTTTTTATTGTTTTTTTGTGTGGGTTAATTTTTTTTAAATTGATTTTTGTTTTCAATATCATCATTCAATAAAAAAAATTTATAGTTGTCTAATTTATTTTTTTGTTTCAATTTTGATCCCTGTCATTTTAACTTCTATTTTTTTGTTTTGGATTCTTTTATTTGATTGATTTTTTTTTATCATTTAGTATTTGATTGATTGAAAATTGAAGTTCATGTTTTTTCCAAATATTGTACTTTTTGCTTATGACCAAGATTATAGGTTTGAAAAGTTAACGTGGGCTGAAATCATTTTTTATTATAGGTTTTCCTTTTAGCTTTCATCATTTGACTTTTTTTTTTTTAAATGTAGGCTTTGAAGTTCATTTTTTTTAAAATCTATTTCTGAGGTTGACTCAGACGAGTTTATAACCCGAGACATGAATCTTTTTTTTTTTAAATTGCGTGTGTATTAATTTTTTTAAATTGTGTGTTTGTATTAAATTTTTTATTTAAACTTTGATTAAACTTTAGTGAATGTTTTTAGATAGAAATTAATATTTTTAATTGTTTTTCAATTTCACAATACTTAAAAAAAGTATTGTAATTTATCTTTAATGTTTTTCCTCTTATATTTAAACAGACAATTGCATTTGCATGATGCATTTATAAAATATAAAATAAAAAATAATTTGTTTTTATTAACCAAAATTAACATCTAAGATAAAATAGATGAAAGTGTATAAAATAAAAAGGATAACCATGGTAATATTGCTGTATATGCATCCATCCTTCACTTTTACTAGGAAGATCATCTTAGTTCATATTTAAAAGATATTATAGGGAGATTAAATGCCATCTTTTTATTTCTAAATAAAAAAAATAAAAATAAATAAAAGAAAACACATCATGATCTATAACACCAAGTTCTATTCAAGGGGTCGTACCAAGGCAGAGAGCCCTCTTACGGTTTGGTTCTTCAAAACCTCCTCCAATTATTTCTGTTTTGAAAATTTAATTATTCTAATTTCGATATAAATCTCGAATTTTGTGATATTTTAATTTTCAAAAACATACACCCACAGCAAGAGAGAGAATTGTTGCCAGTGATGGGCAATGGGGGGTAGACGACAAGACTCTCGAATAGAAGCCATGAACGAGTCAAATGTAAATCTGTACGGCTGCGAACTGCGGCGAAGATGGAGACCGGTATCTGATTAGAGAAAAAAAGAAAATCGTCCTGACAAGTCGTTTCTACCTTTATCTTTGCAGTTTGTAGAGAAGTACCCGGCATCATGATTCTGCCTTTTTCACCATTATTAGCTATCAATCGGGAATTTATTTTTTTATTTTTTTAAAAAAAGAAGCATAGGAAAAGGGATTTAAGCCCTGTTTTTGTTTGTTGCAGGCGACCAGTTTTTGTACATCCCTGCAGTTGAGCAGAGAGATGCACTCCAACGTATTTGTTTGGAATGTGATTTTAATTATTTTTGAAAGTTTATTTAATTAAAAATATATTAAAATAATATTTTTTAATTTTAAAAAAATATTTTTGAGATGATCACAAGATGATTTAAAAACATTAATTATTTTTAATTTAAAATAAAAAATAAAAATAATTTTTTTTTCAAAAGTGTTTTTGAAACGCAATATTAAGACCAAAATATGGTCCATGATCAATCAAATCTTATAGGTAATTTTCTGGGCAATCAATCAATGTATTAGGCACAAACTTTCCATGATTCTCTAACACATTAAGTATCTGTTGGTAGTGTGTTTACGGTTGCTTTTAAAAATATTTTTCGTTTAAAAATATATTAAAATAATATTTTTTTTATTTTTCAAAAATTATTTTTGATATCAATACATAAAAATAATCTAAAAACACCTAAAAATAAAAAATGAAAACCATCCATCTTATTGTGGGTAAAAAAAAATCATGTTCAGATAATGAGTAGGACCCATTTGTGGGGAATCTTAGTAACAACCTGCCTGCCTTCTGTGACAGAAAAGGAAGGAAATCATCACATGAAAAGTAGTTAACAATCCCGATGAAGATGTTTCCTTAAATAACCCCCTCCCCCAACAAATTCCAACACTCAAGAATTATATATATATAATACTTATTTAAACCCATTTTATTATAATTATTTTATAAATATTTGTATATAATATACAGTGTTCAGTTACAGCTTTCAATTCCCTTTCTCCTCCTACCTCCTCCCTTCCCCTTCCTATACGGAGGATTATAAATCTCCATCTCTCTCTCTCTCAACTAGCTACGCAAGCTTCTTCTTTTTTGTAAGTTCTTCAATGGAGTACTAGCTAGTAGTGGCAACTTCTTTGATTTCTTTTTTGGGGTTTTATTTTTCATCATGGACTCATAGTTTTTTTTTCCATTTCTTTCTGGGTGTCTCATTTTTGGTTCTAACAAACATTGCAGGAGAAGGTAGATTGTCACGCCAAATATGTATGTAGAGACAGCTTGCTTTGAACCCAACAACTCCATGGCAGAAGGTGTTGCGACTGATGAAGGGTTTTGCCATGCTTTACCGCTCATGGCAGGAAACAGTACCACAAATAGCTTTGAAGAACATCTCAAACTATCCATGGAAGAGTTCTCCATGAATCATTACCCCCAAGAAGAATCTGCTGCTGCTCCTGTTTCTATGGAAGAATTCCAACTTCAAAATCACATGGCTTTCAACAACAACAATACCAACCACCATTTAATGCAACAGTACGCTACTCATCTCCTATCATATGACCACTCCTCCAATTGGGATCCCAATATCATTCAATTCCAAGAGATGCACCATGGACTTGATCAAAATAGCAGCTTTGATGCTACTGCTAATACACCATCCTCCTTGCCACCTGATCTTCTTAATCTTTTCAACTTGCCCAGATGCACATCAACATCTACTTTGCTTCCTAATTCATCAATTTCCTTTACAAACTCAGCCCATAAGGCTCCTTTGGGCTTTATGGGGGTGGACAACACATCTGTGCGTTTCGACTCATACCCGCTTGCTCCACAGCCTCATTTGTTTAGGGATTTGGTTCAGTCCTTACCCCCGCATGGATATACTTTGCCCACGCCCTTGTTCGGTGGAGACCAAGGGGACGATCATGTGGATGGACTAAGTGGTGGAGGCCTTAGTTACCAAGATGGGGATCATGGAGATGGGGTTTTTGAGTTTACGGCTGAAGCTTGCATTGGTAAGGGGATTAGGAAGACTGGCAAAGTTACTAAGCATTTCGCTACGGAACGCCAAAGGAGAGAACACTTGAATGGAAAGTACGCTGCCTTGAGGAACTTGGTTCCAAATCCTTCCAAGGTACTGCTCAATATCACATGATCAACTCTATTATATTTGCTTGATTACCATTTATATTAATCATTGTTATTTGGTGTCATTTGCTTCTTAATGATCCTGTTCATATTTTTGGATTCTAATTATCCATTGTTTGGTGTGGTAGAATGATAGGGCATCTGTGGTGGGAGAAGCAATTGATTATATCAAAGAACTTCTTCGGACGGTCCAGGAGCTAAAATTACTAGTCGAGAAGAAGAGATGCGGTAGAGAGAGAATCAAAAGGCGCAAGACTGAAGAAGATGGCGGGGCAGACGTTCTTGATAATTCTAACATCAAGGTTGAACCAGATCAGTCAGCATACAGTAATGGATCATTAAGAAGTTCTTGGCTTCAGAGGAAGTCCAAGGACACCGAGGTAGATGTCCGCCTAATCGAAGACGAAGTTACAATCAAACTGATTCAGAGAAAGAAAGTTAATTGCTTGTTATATGTCTCCAAAGTCCTTGACGAGCTCCAGCTTGATCTCCACCATGCTGCCGGTGGCCTTATCGGTGATTACTACAGCTTTCTGTTCAACACCAAGGTCAGTTTCCATTTATCAGCCTCCATCTTTCAATTTTAATTAATTTCTAGCCCAATTAACTAAAAAAGGAGGTTTTTTTGATGGAGAGATGTACTTGTAATGCTGCAGATAAATGAGGGATCTTGTGTTTATGCTAGTGCAATAGCCAACAAACTGATTGAGGTTGTGGACAGGCAGTATGCATCCAGTTCTGCTGCACCAGCTGCAGGCAGTTGTTACTAGTGCGGGAGAAAATCATATTCATATTCCATTAAAAATGTCGAAATCTTTTCCTGTGCTTTTGTTTAGACGATCACTCTTTTCCTGTGCTGAGGGAACAACAGGAAATTAATAGGCAAGATATTCATACAAGCTAGTAGTTACAATGTTGATACAACTGCATACTTTTATGCTAATCAACTAAGTTCCCTGTCATGTTGGTGAACTAGATTTGTCGTATGCTCTGCTCATGTTTTGCAATATGATAATCCCATAAGAAAGGTTTCAGCTTTTGCCTGAAGTACTGCCTGGCCGATCAATCGTCTTGAACACAGCCCTTCTGGAAATTGTTTCCTGTATTATTTATTTCGGATTGAAATATGTAAGTGTTAGATTTACTTCTAAAATTAATCAGAGAATGCTACTTTCTTGTTTTAACATGGATCCAAGCTGTCAATTAAGTGAGCTGACAACGAGATCAGTGCATCGCGAGTCTCATACTACATAAGGATGATTGATTTTGTCGGCTCGGATCGAGCTGTATTCATCACAGAAAAGCTCAGATTATTTCAGTGTTTCCTAACAAATTAAAGTAATCTAGCCTAAAGAAGGGAATCTCCTTCCTTGTTTATACAAATCTGACAATCCAGTCAAGGATGACGGATTGCTTTACTATAAATATCATGTACTCACTCCATTAAACCACCAAAAGCTTCATCTATTTGGATTGCTTGCTACACTCAACTCCTTGCCCGGTCAAAATGCTTGTCACCCACTTGCTTCCTATTCAAATATGCATCTTGCCAGCCTTACCTGCTGCTGTTCTTTCCACACCTCTATACTTGGATGTAGTCTTTTTGATATTGATGGATGGTTGCTTCTATAAATTGAAATACTAGATCTCAATTGGTCCAACTATCAATCGTTTGATATATGTGCTAAATAAATGTCACACAAATAGTCGTTTTATTGACGGTTTTAAAAGTATGACTGCGGTTGTTTTTTTAACGTGTTTTTCATTTAAAAATACATCAAAATAATATTTTTTAAAAAAAAATTATTTTTGATATCAGCACATCAAAATAATCTAAGAACACATAAAAATAGTTAATTTTTTTTAAAAAAAAAATCCCAAACAACCCCATTAAACCAAGAGCTATTTCTACACTGCTCCAACACCTCCACTATGAAAAAAAAGACTCAAAAAACTCATTATACATCATGAAATAGAGATTAACCCTACTTAACAAATCACCTCAAATCTAAAATGAAAATTGCTTAAGGGTTCACTTATTAAATATAAAATTTAAAATACGAAAACAAACATTTTTTAAAAATGTTTTAAAATGCCCATTTATAATTTTGCATAAGCCTTCATTCATTTTAAAAGGATTTGAGTGTGATTACTGTTTTATCTTTTTTATATTTAATTTAAAAATCTTTCTATTTTATTATACCACAAGTTGAGTTTACCAAGTTTGAAGTCTATGCTAATCAATTAAGTTCCCTATAATTTTGGTGAACAATTTTTGATATTAAAACAAACACATGAATAAAAATATAAAAATATAATTTAAATTCAAAATAAAATAAAAAATATTATATTTTTCTTAAAATGTTTTTAAACCGCAAAAATAATTGTGCTCTATGGTTATTTTTGCACAAACATGTATAAGCAAATCAATCATAAAGATTAAAAGTGAAAAATGATGTTTATCACAAGAAAAAACCTTAAAAATACAAATGAATCATTAGATTAGAAGGACCCATCAATCGATGTGATATTAAGATTATGATCCAACGGATTTTTTTTCTCTCTCGTTGTTATCGACAATTTCTCTGTAGTGCGATCAACCAAGATTAAACATGGGTCAGGAAAATCTTAGTGTCGAAATATTTGGATGGACAGGTCTGATCTTTGTTCAACTGGGTCATGGGCCCTAAACTACAGGGCCTGTTGGCATTATATTGGTCCATTTTGGAGGCCAGTGAACGGCATCCTCCTTCTGAGACCACCCAAACAGAAAGTCTGTCACTGAATAGAGAATAGCAATGGCAACCATACGAATGATAGGCAAGTGATTCTAACTGATAATTTCCTCTTTTCTTCTCTAGTTTCATCCTCTAAAAAAATTATTATACTCAATTTATTTCGTTTTTTATTTTCCCGTGTTCTTTTGTTGTTTTCTCCTAAAACAGATATAGCTGTGAACTTAACAGGTCAGTCAGACATTTCACCAAACACATTGCAAACGTATTTTTAAATTCCACTCTCTTATCCTCTTCCTCTTAAATTGAACAGTGAGTGTGTAAATTTCCGTGCAGATGGAATGTTCAAAGGAATCTACAATGGGAAGCAGTACCATGTAGCTGATATCGCCAGTGTATTGAGCAGGGCATGGAACGCTGGTGTAGATCGAGTCATTGTATGCCTCCGGCACTATCTTTTTCGATACCCTTTTTCCCATGTTTGATCTTTAAATCATTTTAATAACTTAATTGGTCTAATGAAGTTCTATTTACGCGTTTTTGATAATTTTAAGAACTTAATGCAGTAGTCTTAATATTCTAGTTTTTAAATATGAAGTTGCTGTTTCTGCATTTTAACTTTTTTTGGATTATCAATTGTTAAAAAATGGTTAAAAAAGAACATGGGATTTTTTTACCAGAAACCTTTAGTTGATAATGAGATGGTTTGATTTAAGAAGATGTAAATTGATCTGGGTTTGTGTTCATAGGTGACTGGTGGGTCCCTTGAGGAGTCGAGGGAAGCTCTTTCCATTTCCGAGACTGATGGTCTTGCAACTGATATCTTTTTATCAATACATGTGCTTTTACTTATTTATTAGAAGGGTTTCTGGTTTTTGTTTATCTGAAAGTTTGTTGTTTGTCACAGGGAGGCTTTTTTGTACGGTTGGTGTCCACCCAACAAGGTGTAAGGTTGATTACTATTCTTGATGTTTGGTTGCTTGTCGTGGTTTCATGTGCTCTAAATTTATCCATAAACTGTGTGGTTTTGTTGGAGTCTTGGAGATGTTCGTGATGGTGCTCTTTTATTTATTTATCTATTCAGGAGTTTGAAGAGAGCGGGGATCCTGAAAAGCATTTTCAAGCTCTCTTGTCATTGGCCAAAGAGGGAATGCAAAAAGGAAAGGTATGCCTTTGTTGGTCATGTTCATAGGACAATGATAAGGCATCACAACTTTGAGCATATGTGAAGCATTAATATTATTAGTTCATAAAAGATATTAAATTAACGTTTAACTTAATTCGCTATAAGAAGATGAGTGTGATGCAGAATCCTATAATCCCAACACCTATCCAATGAATTTTGTTATTCTCTGAATAATAATGCCTATTTTCTACTTTTATTTTAAAAAATATTGCATGTTAATTGTGCTTGTGGCCTTCCATGTTGATATTAATAGCAAGTCATCAAATCTTATTTATTATTGATTTAAATATGATGGAAAATTTACATAGAAGAGCTATCCTGTGTCATTATGTAGCCTCTTGTTTTTGGAGAGTGATTCTAATGATACTATTAATTTGAAAACTTTCTGCTACTTTGATCTATAGTTTTTTCATTTGTTTCCCACATTTCAAAACTTGTCTGTAATACTATTCTACTCACATCAGTAATGTTCTTCATGATGCACTTTGTTCTTGAATGTTGAATGTAAGGTGGTGGCGATTGGCGAGTGTGGATTGGATTATGACAGGCTTCACTTTTGCCCACCAGATATTCAAAAGAAGTAAGCCATTGATGACAGAAATGTTCCTTGTGGATTTCCTTTCTCCTCGTTATTTAAGTTGCATGTCATTCTCATCTACTCCTATTATATGTGGACACTTTATTTATCCATAATTCCGTATGGACAAGCAGGTACTTTGAGAAGCAGTTTGAATTAGCACATGCCACAAAGCTACCAATGTTTCTACATATGCGTGCGGCTGCAGCGGATTTCTGTGAAATTGTAGAGCGTAACAAGGATAGGTTAGCTTGCTTTATTTTTAGATGAAGGAACTTGATAATGATGGCTAAAATTTTGCTTCTCTCAAATTTGTTTTATCACCTTTGTTTCAAGCTGCACAGTAGCCTTTTGCATAAATTATTGATGTAGAACCACAACAACATCACCAAATCAAGAGATAAACTCAATCTTGAGGTAACTAAAACAAGAGAGATAAACTCAGTCATGAAGAAAACTTGGGTTTTTATTTCAATCAATACACAATGTGTATGTTTTGAGGGAAAGAAGTTGAAAGGAGAGTAATGTAAAGGAATGCAAGCCACTTTCCTTTGGTTTAGATGCTAAGATTATCAATAGAAAAGAAAGGAAGGGAAGGGAAAAGAGGGGAAAATAAATCTGACTCTCCTTATTGACTTCCTATAGTTTTCGGCCTAAATTGGGAGGATAGAGAAGGAAATGAAAAAAAATGGCAGAATTTTGCTCATTGTAACCTGTAAAAAACTGTTTTTCCGTTCTTTTCCATCAATATATCCAACAATGAAAACTTCATTTCTCTCACTTCTCTTAATCTAAACAATAGAAATTTGATTTCCCTTCTTTTTCTCCTCTCTTTTATCATCAGTTAGCTTCTCTTTTATTCTCTAGAATTTCTTAGTTTCCATACAGACTGAAAATGTTGGTAAATCTGTCTAGGGTGTTTATTCATAGGCATCCAAATAAAATAAAAGGTCCTCATAAAAGTAGGAAACGCAAGGAAACTAAAATATAAAAATTAAATCCTGTATTTCTTTCTAAAATAAGTGGTCCTTAAAACTCTATCATGTTGGCCTGCATCAATTATATCCATAAATATTGAACAGTGTTCTAGAAAATGACCACCCAATCATTTGTGTGTTAATGGTTCAACTTGAATATGCTTTTCAGGGAAAACCATTTCATGTTAAAAATGTGTTGAAGTTGAGTGGAAATTGAAATGCATGGTTTAAACTGTGGTTCGGACATAAATAAATTTCACTTATTTATATCTGTTCTCCTTTGATGGCAAATGTCCAGGTTGATGTATGTGAAATGAACTGATTTCCATAGTAAATTGTAATTTACAGATTCTGTGGCGGGGTCACTCATTCGTTTACTGGTAGTGCAGAAGACTGTGAAAAACTTATTTCATTTAATAATATGTATATAGGTGAGCATACACTTTTTGTATCTGCTAGTTTCTGCTACCCTGCTTTTCCTTGAATTTTCTTTTTGGTGCCAAGTCTTGGACATGGTGACATGAGAGGAATTATTTCACTGGATAAATTTCTAAGCCATCTTCTTAGGAAGCCAAATTTATGGTATAGATGCATTTATCTCTGTTAATGAAATTTGGTATAAAATGCTGATTATAGGGGAAGCAAGAGATATTGTAATGGTTTTAGTTGGATCTGTATTGCAGTTAGAGAGGATGCAGCTAAGGCCCTAGAATTTAATGGTTTGAAAGTTTGACATTGATTGCAGAGGCCAAAATGTTTCTGGAATTCCAAAGGGTTTTCAAGATTGAATATGATTAATTTTAAGAAGAAAAATAAATTAGAAAAGGTTTAATATAGTTATTGTTTCATGTTCTTTGAAAGTGATCATTTTTGACAGTAACACGCATGCTAAGAAGATAAGGAGGCATCTTTAACAACACCATAAAATACTATGTAGCCTGAGTGGATATATGGTGGTTGGTGACTTAGAAAAGGCGATGCAGTGGATCTTGTGGGGATTGTTTGGCTTTCTCTTTAAACAAATTGGCCAGAGATGTAGAATAATGGAGCTTGCTTGACTTACCTGATGGAGATGTGATGGGTGCTCTTTTTTTGTTTCAAAGATTCTGATGGGTTTGTTTATGTTCGGTGTAGAGTGATGGCTTTCTGGTTTGGGTTTACCATACATCTTGATTATATAGATTCAATGGTCATCAGAGAACAAATATGACAACTACTGGGGTGCAATATTTTCTGCTCTTTTTCCTTAGTCACCCTCTCTTAATCTTGTGATACCATTTAGTATCATTAATTTATAATTATAATCATCCAAAATAAAAAGATGCTCATGGTGGAATTTAGGCATTCATTGTCTAGGTCATTGTCTCAAAAATGATATCTAAAAGTTAAGTTTTGCTGTTCTGCACATAATGCTTAAGATAGTTTATTACTTGTTTCCTAGTCACTAACTAGATGGAATTTCTTGGTGTCTGGCTTTCAAGTTATCAATGGCTACATGAACAATTCTTTACTAGGGTTCTACCAACAGGTGTAAATGGTTGCTCTCTGAAAACTCCTGAGAATCTTGCTGTTGTGAGCGGTATCCCTGTTGAGAAAATGATGATTGAAACAGATTCTCCATATTGTGAAATCAAGAACACTCATGCTGGGATGAAGTTTGTAAAGTCTACTTGGCCTTCTAAGAAGAAAGAGAAGCATGAACAGGATTGCATTGTCAAAGGTCGTAATGAGCCTTGTTTAGTTCGGTAAGTGAAACATTTTGTTCAATGGCATATCCAACATTATATTTTCATATTTTTATTTTTTTCAATAAAGATGAGCAGCCTGCTTTTTACATAGATGGAGTGTTTTAGAATGGGAGGCTTGCAATTTAGTCATGGAAACTATTGTCAAATATTACTGCAGTCTTGACATCAAATCAGTTATAATTACTTCAAGGCTGATACTTATATATATATGCTGCATTCTCTGACAATCTAAAGATTATCCTTCTGGGTCAGAAATCTCAGGCGACACTAGTAGTTTTTATTCCATGGTGCACAGATGCTTATCGGAAAAATCCTGGAATCTGTTACTTATTCTTCTTCAAACCTGTAGCCCTTAAAAAAAAAAAAAAAAAAATCCATGCTTCCTTAGGTTGGGATTGTTTATTGTTGCTTTTATACAAGTCAACCTAAGTTTCATCCTGGACAGCAATTAAGAAATTGTGGCAGTAAAGTTTCTTCATGGTTTTTGAGTTGGATTCACTATTTTTCATCTATTTCTTGAAACAAAACGGGTTTTATGTTCCAGGCAAGTTCTCGAGGTTGTGGCTGGATGCAAAGGCATCACTGAAATAGAACAAATGAGCAGGACTATTTACTACAACACCTGCAGGTAAGCACCTTTTGAACTTCCTGGATTCGCTGCTGTTGATTTAGGCACCAAACAAAGTACTTGCTAAGTGATGGTACTGTTCATGGGCTGATCTTTAACTATTTTTCTATCATGGTTAATCCATGATTCTTTACTCTGGGGAATATTAAAATGAGAACACTGTGAAACGCAGCCAGGTCAACGAAAATTGAGAGCCTGGCGAATTTCTTTCTAGAGTTATTTAGATTTAAACTTTTTTCTATGTAAAACATATGCTGTTTTGCAGGGTTTTCTTTCCCCAAGATTTGGATTCTGCTGCAGATGCTCTTCTTTCTGGTCATATGGTTTTGCGTGAGCCATAAAAAGGAAAATTCCCATCAGTGTTAACATTGCCAGTTCCGCAGTCATTTTTTGAAGCCATAAATAATGCTTCCATCTCATGGCATCCTGTTGTAACGACAACATTGGCATCATCTTATGAAGGTTGCTTATTTGCCGGGCGTCTTTTTTTCTTTTCTTTCTTTGAACTGCCTAGCGGTTTGGGAAGGGGAGGATTTCTCCTTATAATAATACTCTTCAATTAACTGCTGATCAGCAAATTTACCTGTACAAGTGAAAATACACATTGAGTTGTACCTAAACTTCAACTATCGTGAGATTCTATGTATGGATGGAAAATGGTCGCGGTTCACGTTACCAGTTGCATCATCAAGGAAATGTGTGTGTATGAAGTGGCTTGACTTGATCTGCAAATCAACACAAGATTTTTTTTCTTCTATTGATTTCATTTGACCCCCTACTGCAGACTCCTTAGCGATATTTTTAAAGATATATTTGTTACATTATCTCTCCTTGCTGCTATCCAAAAGGCAAAATAACTTGGGGATCCAGACCATCTAAAATATATAATTTAACAAAGAACTCGTGGTGCTTCATGGCGATGTTTGCCCAGTTTGGCATTGCGATTCCCACTGATTTTTTAGCTGAAAATTTGATTGTCATTTTAAATGAAATATATTTTTGTGTGTTTTAGATCATTTTGATGTGCTGATTTCAAAAATATTTTTTAAAAAATAAAAAAACATCATTTTGATGTATTTCGACACGATAAACACTTTGAAAAGCTACCGCAACCACACTCCCAAACAGACATGTTTCACTATAAATCGCTGCACACGCCTAACTGAGCATCGCTGCACACGCCTAACTGAGCATAGGCTTGGATTTATTCTAAAATAATTAGTATATATCTATATATATATTAAAATGCTGCATTGTTCATATCGAACCCCCACTTCTTGTAGTATTGAAGGTTAATTGGCACCGTTTATATTTTTTACAATCCAGAGTCATAATACTCGAATTGTAAGGGACTGCAGCCCGTAGATTTAATCAAATTCTACGGATTTCGTACCAACTGGCTTGTATACATTTGTGGAGGGGGGGCAAAATCAAAAGAGGTCCATATAGTCAAGTTGATGGCTATATCTTGTCACAGTGTGCTCCATCTAGCAGCAAATCTCAGCACCCCACAGAATTACCATGGTTCTCTCAGGCTCCAATGCTGGACAACAATTCACTGCTCTCAAGATTGTTCTCTGTGTTGTTTTCCTGAGCTGGAGGAGGGTAGGATCTTTCTCCAGCCAGATTCAATCGCAAGGGTCGCCCTTCAACCTCCTATTACAATTACATACCAGCTGATCAAAACACTGAATGGAAAGCAAAATAATTCAAGCATTCAAAAGCAACAACAGCCAGTTCAGGTTTTACCACTCCGTTCATGGCTTCTAAAGCATCTTCTGCATTCTCTGCGGATTCAAAGGAGACAAAGCCAAAACCTCGAGATTTCCCCGTCTCTCTCTCGTAGATGACCTTGGCACTTAATAAGCCTGGCTGGTTGGCGAACGCGTCTCTAAGACCTTCAGATGTGAGGCGCCATCCAAGGTTTCCTGCATATATCTTGTGCTCACTGTCTATAAAGCCCTTGTAGCTGCTCTGTATCCTTGGCCCCATTATCTCCCTCTCACCTCCCCTTGGTACTTCTGGAAAGTTAACCCTCAAAGCTCGACCTCCAACTTCCTGTCAACCATCACCAACATCATTTGTCACCGTTTTTAATCTTCTCATATAGTGCTCAATTCGCAGCAGTCAAATATGATTTGGGACCAGGACTGAGTTATGTTAAGTGCCAAGTTCAGGACAAAACTTCCATGAAGAAACTCTTTAGTTGACAAAGCATTTTCTAACACCCCAATCAGAGCTTGAATTCTTTCTATTCATTTAAAGAACAAGCACATATGCAGTTGACAGCAAAAATCATGAACAGAATTGTACCAATGTCTCAGAACAAGTTGCTAACCATCTGAAAATTAATTTGAAGCCAACCTACATTTTGTTTTTAGCAGTGCGCAGAGATAGCAATAAACATATGATTGGTTTTGCACCGGCTAAATGCAATGACAACAGAAATGCAGAAAACTGGTAGGTGAACAAAATGGACTTCTAATTTCATTGAAAGAAAACACAAGTACCTCTAACCGCGATCGATTAGCGAAAAAGCACTATCCACCTCCCCAGCATATAATTAAACAGACTCAAAACAGATCATATCAGTGCAAAACTTAGAACTTGGCATGGTTTTTTCACTCGAAATCATATATAAATCTCAGCCCCCAAATAAGGGAAGTCACTTACTGATCCATTGAACATCCGAATAGCTTCTTTAGCTTCTTCAACAGTTTCCATTGTAACAAACCCAAAGCCCCTGCTCCTATCCTTAACTCGATCAAAAATAACCTTAAAACCCAACAAAAAAAGAGAACCATAAGCATAATTCCTTTGTCTAATACTCCATGCACAAAGAAATAGAAAAAGAAAGCACATTCAGAACGTAACAAGAAGACACAAGAAGTCTGACCTCAGCACTGAAAACACGACCAGCTTCCCTCAAAAACCTCAGCCAATTCCGAAGAAGTCATAGAATATGGTAGATTGCCCACATAAAGCTTCCCTTCTTTTCTTGCGTTGATCGCCTCCACATCTTCTTCTTCTTCTTCTTCTACAATATCCTGGTCAAATTCGTCTGTTTCACTTTGTGGGTCATCTTGAGCTGTGGTGTTTTCATCCGTTTCGACTTCAAAATTGTCAAAAGAGGCAGCAAAAGTGCCATGGGAATGAGGGAGGGGGAGTAGAGGGAAGCGAAATGGAGTTTTGGCTGTTGAGTTCGAGAGGTTTTAGAAGGAAGGGTTTTGATAAGAAGTGGGATGGGAGTGGAAGTTGTGAGTGAGTGAAGGAGAGTTTTGAGAGATTTGTGTGCAATGGAGAAGAAGTTACAGTTGAAGCTGCCACGGAGAAAGCTGACATTTTTTTTCCTGTGAGACAAATTGACAAGGAAATGGAGGGTTTGGGGTAAGAAAGATAAGGTTTTTGATCTGCATTTATTGGTTTCGGCCCTTTGGGTTTGGGTCTTCAGCCCTTATTATTCTCTTTAAAAATATTTTTTTTAAGAAAAAAAAATTATATTTTACTTCCATTATAAATTTTTGATAATTTTAAATTATTTTTATGTATTAATGTTAAAAATAATTTATAAAAAAATAAAAAAAATATCATTTAATGTATTTTTGAACAGAAAAATACTTTAAAAAATAATTTCAATCGCATTTCTAATGCCCTAAATTAAACTTCCAAACAATCACTTCCTGTTATTGGGCATTTACCAAAAATTTTCCTTGGTTGCCCAATTTCGTTTCTCTAGGTATCACTGTAGTAATTTCATCTGGCTAGATTGCTATGCCAAGAAAAGGTGATAAAATGCTATGTTATATGTTTTTGTTTCCATAGTACTGTTCCATCAATTTGCAGATATGAAATGGGATAAAACTTATAATAATAGAAATACTGATTACACAAACATATAGTTATTTCTTACAACCAGGAAACCATGGAACAGATATCAAGCTTCAACAGCATCAACATAATCTAGGATCGAGTCTTTGTTTCGTTGATGGAAACATACCCGTTTATTTTGTCCATTTGCTAAAAGTTTAACAGTGCATTAAGGTTTTAGCACCCTAACCACCCCATGACAGCAAGGTTGTATGGAATGGAAAAGATGACATCAATGCACCAGAGCCAAGAACGACTTGCCCTAACAACCAAATGGTGAAGTCTAACTTCAAGCCATAATTAGGTTGCAGGTTCCTGCAAGGGTGGGTTTGGTCTTGTTTAAGAAACAAGCACCAGCCCGATTTTTATTCCCTTGCTATTTCAAGTTGCGGCAGTTGTCGGCTGCAGCAACCCATTTCCTGTCCATCATGCCTGAGAAACTATGGAAAGTTGGGCCCAAGATGATTGATCTGAAGGAGATCGAGTTCTCCCCTGTTGTACATGCTAGTCACTTCTGATCCTGAGAGAATCGATCCACCACCATTTGCTTCCATTGAGGAGTTCAAAGTTGCCCCACCTGATTCCAGGACTTCAGAATTCTGAGAACCAGTTGCCTGAGAAAGTTCAAAATCACCAGCTTTCTTTGCCTCCATGGTGCCTTTTAACGCCATTCAACTCTTTTGTATTCAAGAAACGGCCACCGCATCCCCTTGGCCGGCGCATTGCGTGGAGATGGCGTGAATAGTGCATATAGGGCTGTCAGCAGATAAAAACTAGATTATTGAGCAAGAGACAGTCTTTCCACTAGCCTGAAGTGGGAGATCGAGAGCATGGTTGAATCTCCAATACAAAACCATAATAAGAACCAGGCTGATGAATTTTTCAGACACTCATTTAAGCCAACATAATATCTCATAAATGGATTAACTGTGCTCGCTAATTCAGAGATATACTAATGTATTGGATTGATAAACCAGTCTGTTTGAGTCAAATGTTTTCCAAGGGGAAGATACCAAAGCCTTGCTTGCACTGCAAACTTGAACTAACGTACAAAAGGCAAGAATCGGGACAATGGCTACTTCAAAGATTTCATTTGTCTGACCATGTTTTCGGTCTCATATGATTTGAAGTTTCAAGTCCTATAGGAAGTGCTAGATTGAGGTAGCAAGTCAAGAGATCATACCTTACGACTGTTTGTCAATTTCTTCTCCAGCACAGCTTTTGCTCGGGACTTCCTACGCCTCATAATTCCATGGTACTGCTTAGCATTTACATACATGGGCCCATCATCTGCGGTCATGCTCATTGGCAGCATGATTCGTCCCTGCATTATATGAATAAACATAGAATTCAAGAATTCTACTTGTTGCTGGTTGTCCTCAACAGTAAAAGAGAAGTCAAATACATGAGTAAATGTAGTTGCAAAAGATATATTTTCACTCGTGAGAAGAAACACAAACCGAAATTTGAGGTCCAAAAGTTGAGAATACTCCATAACATTGATCCACACGAGGATACTTTGTGCAAATCTACAGTTTCATCAACGTGCAAATCATTATCCAACTGCCACTATAAATCATACTGGCAATGTAAAACCTTAACGGAAATAAAATTCTCACCACAGGCTGACCAAATTCCAGGTCAAAATGTGCACGATACTCTGGCAGAGTTGTTTGCAATGAGATGGCTGCCTGAAGGGTTTTCTGTCCATCAGCTGAAGTTTTGTAGTCACCCGAATGAGAATTACCTGGTTGGTTAACATCAGATAGTCATATTGAAAGTACCTAGATAAAAAGCTCGTAGATAAATTGGAACCTACTTGGCTGATGCATCAACTAGGGGCCAGAACTGTCGTCTGTGATTCTTTATTTCATATTAATGGATTAGATTAACTCAGCAGAAGTTCTAGATATGAACTAAGGATATCTGATATCAAATGGGAAGAAGATAGTCTTTGAACATGTTCGGGAAAATATAAACGCCAGGAAGAAATATTTCACCCTTCAGGAAGAACTTATCCATTACTCCATCAAATCATTTGAAGACTACTAGACAAAGAATAAGAGAAAATATATTCTAGCTTATGATACCAACTTGTCTTTTGGGCATGATGGATGAAGACATGTTAGACCAGTCGAGCACTTCCTATTTCAAGCTAACACTTCTTCCCATTGGTGATACACATATTTGTCCATGCAAACAGAACTGATTGCATCAGGAAACAGTCCATTTCTTTTCTGGCACGCATTTGATTAGTTTGTCAACAATCTTGTTTTTATGTTACCTCAGTTTGTTCCTTATCATGCGACAAAGGAATCTTCTTTTATTCCCAAGCTCATCTAGTATCTAGCATAGCAAAGACATTGCTGGCTTCTAAACTGCGCATGAACTACATTTATGATTTTATCCATTTCATTATGAAAATCCTCCAAAAATATTGCAAGTCTTTGGTCACCCGATCACAGCTATATGGCTGAAACACATTTGACCAGAAAATTTTCCAGTTTGTTCATAATCTATATTTCTCGAGTGTTTTTTTGGCTGAATCCTAGTACGAATGTTCATTGTTTGCACATAGATATGCTTCTGTACCATGACTAGACAGAAACTGACAGCTACCATTCTTTACTAAAACATGGATCAATCTACCATATCACTCATCACTTTAATTTATCTAATTTGACTCGTACGATGATTCCAAACAAACTTGCCACAACTTGGTTCCAACAATTTTGGCACACCCATTACTGTGAAAGAAAACTGAAAGTTAACCTTATATCCTACTTGACCATTAATTACTGACTAAGTTTTACGTCCTCCTTTGGGAAACAACTTTCTTAACTCTAATTTCACTCTTATATCAATCAATTTCGGAAAAAAAAATCATTATAAATTTGTTTAATTTTGTAAGACAGTATCTAAAGCTTTCTGGTGCATACAGCTGTAATCCAAAAGTTACACAGAACCAGTTTTTCTATGCCTTTTGAAGCTGTAAATTTGTAACTAATGAAAAAACAAATGTAACAAATCAATCAGAAATGCATCTATGAAAAATTCTAAACCATAAAAAAAGGAGAAAGATTTGCCTGGAAATATAGTGAATGGAGTAATATTCCCTTTATCTAGCCCTTGGTCAGTACTCATCCTGGCCTGCCTAGTCACAGCTTCACCTCCAATGGCAAGCTGTTCGACAGGTAAAGCCTTCAATCGGCCACACGATTCACCAGTATCAGCTTGAGACGCAAATGCAGTCCACCATGGCACTGTTAAGAACTTCCCAATTGGATCATTGACCATTCCTTCATGTTCTTTGATTTTCATTGTCATTAATTAAATTCCCTCTGCAATGACCTTTGTAATTCCGTTAATCGTCTTTATTCCCAACAGTAGTTCAAACTAATTCCTGCAAGTTGAAAATTTTCATCAAAATTCTCTCCAAAATTTCTGCTGAATTCAACTTCATAGAAAGGACAGAGCTCCTTTAAATTATGTAACCAAATACTTTTCCATCGTACAGCCCCCCCAACATAAAAATCTCAGCTTCGTCAACCAAAGAAAGAAAAAATGAAAAGAAAAAGATACCTTCTTTTCTTTTTCTTTTCTTTGAAAAACCTTGAAATTGCCAAATACAAATCCTCAAATAAGATCATCATCATGTTACTATAAAGACCAATTAAACACCAGCCAAATAAATGGGAAAATACAAGAAAAGGAAGTGAAATACATAACTCGACTACTGTTTCTATACATAAAATAATAAAAAATAAACAAGACATAAAATGAGCCTCATCTTAGAGTACAAAGACAGCAACCAAATAAACCAGATATACAGAGCGAAGAAACCAAGATAATAAAACAGAGAAAAAAAAGAGTCAAAACTGGAATATCCTGATAAAAACACACAGCTTTGACAGACAAAGAAGATGGTATCCATACTCAGAAGTGGAAGCGATCAATAACTTAGGTCTCAGACAGAAGCTAAGAAACCCCTTTTGATAAGAGCCATTTCAGTAAAATCTCAAGCAACAAACAAAAAGAAAGCAGACAAAGAGAGATGGGGAGGGGGAGGGGGAGGGGAAGGGGGAGGTAGAGAGAGGGGGGAGGGGGGGCAATAAATACACCCCAAGTATAATGGATTTACACGCCAGTAACCAATAAGAACCAGCTTTCATGCAAATCTTTTGGACACTCACTGTACGTACAAGTATATTATTGCAATAATTTAGCCATCTCGCTCACTCACTCACTCACTTTTTAGTTTTAAACATATATAACCCAACATCAAAATCTCTCTCATTTCCACTTCTATTTTTTTAGTCCAAAAATGGGTCTGTTGGGGGGCTTGAAGCCATGTAGTGAGCGTTATTTAACTGCTCAGAATCCCCCCCCGCAACAGATACAAACTGTGTTCCAAATATGTTTAGAAATAGGTTTTTTTTTATTGTTTTCTTACTTTTTTTGTTAAAATATTTAGCTTTTTATTTTATTTTTCTGGGCAATTTAATAATTTTAATTGTCTGAGCAATAACGGTGATAATAATTTTAACCGTTATAGTTTTGACAATAATGGTTACATAACAATGAATTTTCAATGATGTTTTTTTCTTTTTATATGTACAAAATCAACAATTTATATTTTGTTGTTGTGTTTAGTTTAAATTAGATTATAAAATGAAATAATCCTAATACATTAAATTTGATAATTAAGATGACCGAGTCTTTTTTCTTTTTTGACGGCGATGATAATGTTTTTCTAGTAATTTCATTAAAACCTGTTGAACAGATAAATTTGTATGGATTTAAAATTTATATATTTTATTATAAACTCTTGTTCTGTTGAAATTCTACATAAATTTATTATTTATTCCAGTATAGTAAAAAAATCTCATAATTATAATAGTTTTTTATGTTAAAAAGAATATGATTTGAGTTGCGATGAAACACAATTAACTGGCTAGTGTGTGTGTGTGTGTGTGTATATATATATATATATATATGGTCAACTTGTACTGCTGTTTATTACTGACGGTCAGAGTTTAAAATAATAAAAATGTGGATGTGCAGTAATTAGCCCAAGTTAAAGGAACGAATCAAGATGCATTAAGGTTTGCTTTTGGAAAAATGCTTTTTCCATTATTCTTTCTGGTTTTTACAATTTCTCCGTCGGATAGAGATTCCTATATATAGTTGGCTTGCATACAGTATGATCCCTTTTTCCCCTGTTTTCTTTTACAGCGTCTGATGTTATTTTTATAAAGTGTTTTTTATTCAGAAATATATTAAAATATTTTTTAATTATTTTTAAAAAATTATTATTGATATCAGCACTTGAAAATGATCTAAATACACTAAGAAAATTAAATTTTAAATAAAAAAATTTCATTTTTTTTTAAATACAATGAGAAAAATTACCTTCAACTAATATATTTTGGGGATTTGTCAGGGGAGGCAGGCCTTAGTATATTTTCTCCTGTTTTTTTTTATTGCTCAACAGTTCAGGTATTTTGTAATGTGATATACTTTGTTTTTTTAAATAAAAAAAATAATTTATACTTCAATTATATTAAAATAAATAAGGAAAAGGAAGAGTAAGAGGCATTGCTATTTTATTTATTTAAATCCTGACGGTTATTTTTAGCTGTTGGTAGAGCTACCTCAGCTAGATATTTCCAGTTCCTAAGGTGGGCACAAGATGTCATGTCACATGACTCACATCCTTCATTTTTATTTTATTTTATTTCATTTTTATTTTTATTTTATTTATTTATTTATTTATTTTCTTTTCCTTGAATGTTGGGGTAGGTATGCGTTGGTTTTATCGCATGCTATGATATGATCTGATAGATGTGACAATGACCATTGTCGTATTCGATCCTAGGCTTCATCCAATAAAAATTTAATTCGATCACAATTTATTTACTGCAAAATAGTTTTGGAAATTAGTTTTTATTAAAATAATATTTTATTATATTTAATGGTGACATAACAAATAAGTTGAAATATATTTTTCACTATTTGACTATACTATATAAAACAAGTTGAAAGATCACTTGTAAGTATTTTCATTTATTTTAAGTTTTTTTTGTTAAAATAAAATCCAAATATAATAGATGAAAAGAGTGTAATCAAAAAGTTTATAAATTATTTAAAATAAAATAATAGAAATACAAAAAAATGAGAGCTAGATTTGACAAATAAAAAAGTTGAAGGATGATGAAATTCGAAAAATATAAAAGTTTGGGTTGCAAATTTTAAGGTTTAATAGTCTTTACATAGTGCTTTCAAAATAATAAAAGACTTAATTTCTCCCTATCAACTTTTAATATATTATATTTTTAAGAGATTAAGAGATTAAATTATGTTCAATTAATCTCATAATAACTAATAAGTAATGCAAAAAACAATGTATTAACTCCAATAACAATTTCATTAATTTTGTATTGGAAAGTAAAATTAATAATTATAATCTGAACGATAAATGATAATTCAGTAAACAGTGATTCATGTCCATTAACAATAAATTCACCTTTCTTTTTCTTCTTATTTTTTTTAATGAGAAAGAGAAATTTCATTACAATTGCACTTTAGAGTGGTGAGCATGCAACCATGCAAGAAAATGGTGGATAAGCAATCTCGGTAAGTGCATGTTTAAGAGTGTGCTTGGGGTTGTTATTTAAAATATTTTTCTTTCATAAATGTATCAAAATAATTTTATTTTTTAAAAAAATTATTTTTGATATCAGCATATAAAAATGTTATAAAAACACTAAAAAAATCTAATTTAAAATAAAATATAAAAATAAAAAATTATAATTTTTTTTCAAAAACACTAAACAAGATATAATTTGTAAAGTCTCCCCCACGAAATGGTGGGTATGACGTGGAACATTTGTGCCTTTTTTTTTCCCAATGTTTCCTTCCCATTGGGGTGTTGACACATACACATACACATACTCACTCTCCCCATGCACACACACGCAGTAAAGATTTTCGCCTATCTTTTTGGAGGACAGTGAGGAGTAAAAATTCCAGTGAGTTGAGATCTCTACGACCCTGTCCATATCCGAGGAATGCTAGCTATGTATTAAAGATTTTACTTTTTAAAAAAATTATACTGCCATGCTCAATCATTAACATTATTAAATAACAGAAAAAAAAATTACTCCTCCCACACTATTGGATAATGTTTTTTTTCTAATCTTTTTTCTCCTATTTTTTTTTACATTAGATGTATTGAAGATTAAATTTCATATATTTTTTTAATTTTTTAATATTAAGTATTGATATTTTTTTAATGAGTATTGAACTTTATAATTTGTTTTTATTTTCTATCTATAAAGTTATCGTGGTTTTATAGCCCTATTGACTCGAGTTAGTTTTTTTAATTAATATTTTTTCTTAACTTCATCATTCCACATTAAGTTTATAGAGAATTTAACTTTATATCTTTACTTTATTTGTTTTATATGGGGTTATATAGTTTTATAATCGGAGTCATGAGTTTTGCAAGTTAGTCAAGTTGACTCGGGTTTTTGGATCCTTTTTTAATTGTGTGTTTTTTAGTTATATCTTTCAACATTGAATTAATTGCAAATCTAAATTTATAATCTATTTTTTTTTATCTATGTATCTTGTTCCTATGATTTGAATATAACAAGTTAACTAGGGTTGACATAAAATATTTTTGTAATTGATTTTTATTATGTCATTGGATTGATTGATAATTGTGTTTTATAGGTTTTTTATTTATTTTCTATGAGATTATTATGGTCTCGTGATCCGGATCACAAGTTAGTCCAATTGCCTTAATTTTTTGTTATTTTTAAAAAAAAATTATTTTTTTTCAATTTCATCTTTAAATATTGAGTTGATTGAGAATTAAACTTCATAATTTATCTTGATTTGTTTTCTATGAGGTTATTCTAGCTTCATGACTTGGGACATGAGTTTGGTTTGTTTACTCGAGTTATCTTGATGAGTTTTCATGTTTTTTTAATTGATTTTTTTAACTTCATCATTCAACATTAAATTTGTTGATAATCAAGTTTTATGTTTTGTTTGAATTTTATTTCTATGCTGTTTGACAAGTTAACTCGATTTATTTTTCAAATTGAATTTTAATTTTAATTTTAATTTCAATTTCATCCTTAATGTTGAGTTAATTGAAAATCAAGCTTAATATCTTTTTCTTTATTTACTTTCTATAAGATTATTAAGATATCATGACTTAGATGATAGATTTGACAGGTTAACTTAAGTTTATCCTAGTAAATATGAGTCGATCCGAGTAAATTTCAATAAATTAAATATGTTGTTATTTTGATAAAAAAAAAGAAGAAGAAATATATTGTCATAATGTTTTTAGTCAAACTATATTTTACTGGTAGTTCAAGTTGTGATTGAACCTACAAAGTTGATCATGTCACATTAGGTCAACCTTCACATAATTTAATTTTTTTAATAGAAAACATTTTAATAACACATGATATTTTTTTTATGTTTAATAAAAATTGATCTGACTCTTGGGCGTAGCATAGTTAATTATCTAGTAAAAACTAGTAGACAAAGAAATTTCACTATTATCTATGTAATGTTTTTTTCCCTTTGTTTTATTTTTAGTTTTATCTTTCAATATTAGATTCATTGGGGTTTGAGATTTGTTTTTATTAATTTAATTTTTATAAGGTTATTCTCATCTTATTATCTAGATTACGAGTTTAATGAATTCACTCAGTTGACTTAAGTTTTTTTTTCTCTTTTTCCTAATTGATTCAATTTTTTAATTTCTTTTTCAATATTAAGTTGATTGGAAACTAGACTTTGCACTTTATTTTTATTTAATTTTCTTCAAACTTATCCTTGTCTCAAGACATTTTTTTTTCTTGAGTTGTTTTGTTTTTTAATTTTATATTTCTAACACTAATTTGATTGAGAGTTGAACTTCATAATTTTTTTCAAGAAATATATTAATCTTTTCCAAGAAAGCAAAAGATATTAATATAAAATATATTAAAACACAAATAGCTTGTTAAAATAATTTTTTTTGACACATAAAAAATCATATGTATACATACCATTAAAAAAAACCACGTTAACAATTTGATTTGAAAAAATGATTATTGCCATTAAAAATATTTTGAGCAACGGCTTGACATTTTTACCTTAATTTTTTTAATCCAACCGTAGATCTAGTTTTAAACTATGGAAGTTTCTCCATTCAGTAGATTCATTTGATATAAAAGCCCAAACAGATCTGGTTGACCAAAATAATAATATCCTCAGCAATCATTAAATAAAATAAAAAATGGTGGTGAGTGGGCCCACCTGGGTCGGGGGGACAATTTTAACGTTTTCCTCTCCTTTTACTTTAAGAAAACTGAGGTGGTCCAAATCATTCTCTTCCCGGTTTCAGCTCTCTCTAGCTATTTTTAGGGCACTGTTCATGTCCACCGCAGAAATAAAACCCTTACTTTTATGGGATGTGACGCACGCCACGTGTCCATTTAAATGGGGGCAGAAATGGAGCCAGCTGGCACGCATACATCTATCTAACTATGTATCCAAGTGGAGATGATCTCTCCGAAGTGCAACGTAGGAAAAAGTAGGGTTCCTGTTGGGTTTTGCGAATCCACGTCAGATTGAGCTTGGCTTTTGCGAATCCACGTCAGATTGAGCTTGGCTTTTGCGAATCCACGTCAGATTGAGCTTGGATTTTGCTTTTCTTTCGTTAGAGCCACCATTGGCTTCATGCGGAAAAAACTTTATCTTTGTGTGTGTGGGGGGGGAAGATGTGCATTACTAAAAGTTATAGCTTGCCCCAGCTAGGATTCATGATCTATCAAGGTTTTTTAATAAAAGTAACGAGTAAAATACAGAAAGTGATCCCACAAGTACGTGAAGGTTCTAGGATATATATATATATATATTGTATTTTTTTATTAACGTGAATGTCTGGATCAATTTACACGCATCTCGATTAATTTCACGTGTCCTAAAGTTAACGAATATATAAATCTCCAATAACTATCTTATTAACAAACTTTCTCTCTCTATATATTGTTTTTTAAGTGTATAGGTGCATGTTACGTGCCTAGCTAGGAAAATGCTAGTTAATTCGTAATTTTTTTGCAGGATAATAATGGAGTGGACGGAGTTCCTTTTTGGTTGAAACTCTTAAGTCTTTTGGCATGATTTTAATAAAAAAAAATATTTTTATTTTTTTTTGTTTTTTTATCATTTTAATATGTTAATATCAAAAATATTTTAAAAAACAACAGTAATAACATTTCCAAACTGACACTAATTCCGAACATTAGATACTGCATCCATCACTATTTTAAGTGATAAAAGGCTTTGTACCCTATTTTTGTAATTAAATCTTCTCTGATTTAGTGGTACCTATCTGCCTATTCCTTTTTCAGTAGAGTTTATTAAAGCATAATGGGTTTTAAGCAAAATAAAAAGGCTGATTGTATACAAGAAATGAGAGAAAAAAGAGGTTGTTGGTTTTGGTAGAGGCTAGCTGCCATGGCCGATGTATTTGATTGATGTTGTAGGCTAATTTCCTTTCCGTGAGAGGGGGGAAATGATATTTTGAAAATAGATAAAAATTAAGTTAATTATGACAATTTTATTTTTGAGTAAGATTTTATTTTTTATTGAAAATTAAAATTCTTAACTCTTAACTTAATTCTAACTTAAGATGTTGGGAGATTCACTTCATCTTATTTGTGAGCATAATATTGTATTGAAGTGTGATTGGCGTTGTTTTTTAAAATATTTTTTGTTTAGAAATATTTTAAAATAATATATATTTTTTAAAAAAATTATCATTGATATCGGCACATTAAAATAATTTAAAAACACTAAAAAAATCATTTTAAAAAAAAACAATACTAAACTTGCACTAAGTATTCATCACAGTAAAGTCTAATGAACCATTTAATGTCTTCGCAAACCATTATCCAACAATTGACGAGTCACCTAGTTGACTAATTATATAATATAAATGATTAATTAAAGAAAAATCAATGATTTTTTTGACTAAAGAGAGAATTATATTATTAATAGAAATAGTAAGGGTGGGTTATAAATGGGGGTACCACTAAGCAAGTGGCTTGTTCTTTGTCTTAACTATACTCATTGATGGTTAATTTAAATTATAAAAACTTTATAAGAATCTCCTCTTTCTTTATAACCACCATTGGATTCTTTATTCCAATGAGCCACCATCGAACAAGTGGAGAGACAAAGCTGGTTTGGAAGTGTGATTAAAATTATTTTTAAAAGTATTTTTTCGTTAAAAAATATATCAAAAAAATATTTTGTTTTATGTTTTAAAAATTATTTTTGACATCAGCACATCAAAATAATATAAAAACACTAAAAAAGTAAAAAATAAAAATAAGTATTTTTATTTTTTTTTTCAAAAACGCTTTTGAAATGTAGTGTCAAACACCCCATTAGTATAATAATGAAACCTCGATAACCTTAATGCATATAAATATATTCTTTGATGACTATGACATTGGCATAGAGGTGGATATCATTACCAGTAACAGCCATTATCGAATATATTTGCACTTGAAGAGGATCCCATTAAATTACAAAAAACAATTATATGAACAGAAAATTCTAAAGTCAAATGCTATATGCGATGGCCGAATCATTTGGAGGTAGGCAATGTTATTAAAGAAGAGAAATAGCTAATCAATGATTCGGACGTTGGCAATCTTGATGATGCTAGGAAAAAAAAAAAAAAAAAACAGCACTCCAAACTGAAGCAATTTCTGTCAGTAACTAGAAAGGAAAAAGAAAGAAAATTGTAGTGGTACGGCCACACTTAATTAAGTCTCGCGATAGAAGAAATTTGTTTTTATAAAGGTTATGATGTATGACTTCTAAAGTAAATAAAATATTTAAAATAAGATAACTTTGATGTGAATTATAAATGAAATACACATGAAAAATTAGCAAGTTCATGATGATAGGAGTTTGGGAGGGCTATGAAAAGAAATGGTGACAAGCAAATAAAATGTTAGAGAATAATATAAATTATATTATGGAGTCTCACCTAACAACTTATGCTTTTAGATGAGATTGTTCTTTAACATGATATCTGAACCTTGTTGACCTAACGGTTAGTGAGTTCAAATTTCATCATCCTCATTCTATTTCATAAAAATTAAGCACAATGTAGTGTGGTCTGTGCAAGTTTCAAACTCAAAGGGTTTTCATTTGGAGGGTGTGTTAGAGAATAATATAAATTATATCATGATGTCTCACCTAACAACTTAAATTTTTAGATGAGATTGTTTTTTAGCATAAAGTTATAAAGGACTACAAAATGGTCATTGGACAGACAAATTAAACAAATCAACTTCTTTTTTCTCTTTAAAGCTACCCAATAAGCTGGAGAAAAAGAGATACAAGAAAGGGAAAATAAAAACTATAAAAAGAAGTAATAGAAAACAAAGGAAACAATTAGGCTAAATTCATGAGTTAGGAAGCGTGAGGCATTAACCAACCTTTAAAGCAAGGAATTAAAAAGGAAATTAGGTGGAAAAAAGGGAGAAACAAGGCAGCAACTCACAAAAGGAAGAATATTTTTTTATAGAGGAGTGGAGTTTTCTTTTTACTAGTTTGAAGTTTGGTTTAGTGCTGGTAAAAAGTTCTAAGTGTATTTGAAGAAGTTTGAATGGAAAGATATGGAATTTTTGCATGATTTTCAGATTTTTGAATCAGGGCTCATAGGAGAAATTTAGAGAAAAGTAAAATTGTTATGGTTTGGGGAAATTAGGATAATATAGATTATGAATGGCACAAAATAATGATAAAAAGTATTGTTTTGGAAGGGGTTAGTGCTGGCCAAAATTGAATAAAAATGGGGGATGAAGAAATCAAATGAATGTTTATGAACTGTGTGTAATTGATGTGTGTTGATGTATTTTATAGTGACTTGGAATTAATTTAGTAAATTTAAATAGTTGTAACTATATGTTAGTGTGATAGAAATTTGTTTATGAGGAGGATTATAGAGATGAATGTGATTATCATTAAGAATTGGATTTTTTAAGTGTGAAATGATCGTGGTGATAAGTGTGAGAATTAAAAATTTGAATTTTCAATAAAAATGAAATGAAGTTTAGAAGGCCACCACGTAAGGAAAATATTATAAATTAAGATTTTAAAGGTAAATTCGCTAAGTATTGAATATAGAATTTATAAGGATAAAGACTAGGTTAAGGAAAAAGATAAATGATAAGTAGAAATTAAATTTGAAAGTATGCATGTTACTTAACATAAGTTAGAACTAGATTATAACATATAATAAATTGTAAATGATTAATCAGAATATTGGTAATGTGATTAAATGGGTATATGTTAAAATATATATCTAATCAAATAAAAAGGTTAGTCAAGAAAATATTAAATTGATAAGATTGTTGAGATACTGATAATGGTCTCTTTTTTGAAATTAGAAGAGACACTATGAACAACATCTTTCACAGCTAGAGGAGTATAGTCTCCAAAAGGCATAAATAGGTGTTATTCACCTCCCTAGAATTATAGAATGTATTACTTGGTTTTATTTCAAATATATTTTTTATTGAGTGTGTATTAATTAGTAAAAATTAAAAACCAAAGAGAAATAATATTATAAAATGTTGATACTAAAAAGGATTGTTGGATTTATTGGCATTCATGAGGGGATTGCTAGAATGTTGTCAATTATAAAGATTATTGGATTTAATGGCATCCGTTAGGGAATCGTTGGATTATTAACAGTCAAATGGATTGTCAAATTTATTGGTATAAGTAGGGCGTAGGGTTATGATCCTTATTGATATGATAAACTAATGTAATAGTTTATATTGTAGATTTTTATGAATGAGTATGAAAGTAGAATAGTGTGTGAAACATGTAAATTAAATAAATTTATTATGGGTTTTGTGATTGTCGTAATGACAATTTTTTCACGCTTTGCGCTCGACACCCTCGGAGAGGGAGAACGACGTGCGGTGGGTGTGTTTTATAGCTGTAAAATAACGACTATAAATTTTTGGAAGTCTACACCTAGTACTAAGGTCGCTAGGAAACCTATTGGTCTACGAGAGTCTGGGTAAGGGGACTTGTTGTGTAAGGAAAAGAAACATCACCCCGAGTGCACCCGACCTAAGGCAAGCTGCATTGTTATTTGATTATTTTTCTAAATCAATTTTTATTCATTGGTTTTTTCTAAAGTTCAATGTAGATCTCTTTTCGTGAGACAATATCTACTGCATTGCGAGTTGAAAGACTAACTAAAAAGAATTTTACAATAAATTTTGAAAACCCCCTTTTTAGCTATCTGTGAGTGTACTTTACAATGTAATTTTACACCGCGATAACTAAAACAAAATAATTGTTTGGACAAATCCCAATGGATAATCGTAAACTGGTTACGATATCCAATTTTCGTTTCAAAACACTAGAAATATACAACATATATTTTTTATGAAAAATATACTTGGAAAAACCTTAGAATTCGGCCATATGCACGAAAATAACATATTTTTTTATTTATAAATTTTTTTAAGAAAAAGATTTTTTTATGCAAATTTTGTATTTTTGTTTTTTTAATTTTTTTTCTCTATAGGCTGGATTGTCTAGAAAATTTTGGGCTGGTTTCCCATCCTGGTGGGCCGATTAGCCCACCTTATCTAGGTGGTCAAGTTAAAAACAGGGCCCAGCCCACTGTTTTGCACGTGAATAGTGGGAAGTCCCACTTTTCACATGCAGAACAGGACGGGGAGTGAATTAATTCACTCCCCCACTGTTCACTTTAATGGTGAACAGTAAAATGATAGTATTTGGAGTGTGACGACCGGAGTACTTGTCTCTGCCACCGCGTAAAGGAGGTCGAGGTGGTTATTTTTGTTGTGGTGGCATCGAAAATTGTGGCCTATGGTAGCCGGAGGAGACGTTTGAAGTTGTTGTTGGTTCGAGCTGGTGTTGTTGTTGTTCGTCGTTAGAGTTGGGGAGGGAGAGTTGGACCTGCTGGCGTGGAGGAGAGACTACTGGTGCTAAGGGGAATGATGCAAGTGGTCGGTCGGCTAGTTGGAGGAGAGAGAAGGTGTTGGTGCTATCAAAGGGAGAGAGAGATGACACTGCAAAAAGGGGACAGAGAGAGCTGGTGCTGTGAAAGAGGGAGAAAAAGGTGCCGACGGTGATTCTGTTGGCACTCAGGAAGGTGATGGTGGTTGCCGATGGTGGTTATGTCGATACCGAGGAGAAACATAAATTGTCACTGATTGCTTCTTCTTCCTCTCTATTGGTTTTTCTAGTGCTCGTATCCCTCGTCGTGTATTTTTTAGTGTTTTCCCATTGTTTTTGTCTTCCTTTCCTATGTTCTCTCTTTTTGCAAACTTTACGTCTGTGTATTTTTCCTCCCCTCTTTGGCATGCTATGATTGGGGCTATTTATTATGGGAGGAGACAACTTACGTGCAGCGGTGTTTTAACCATTTGTGGCCGGAGGCGGCGGCGTGCGCTGCAGCGGGACTGCAGTTTTGGGAGAAGGTGGAAGTACAGTTTGGTCCCTCAATTTGTAGTTGTTCTGATTGCACTCCCAATTGTTTTAAACTTTGAATTTTGTGCAATTGTATCATTGCAAAAACTTTAATACCAGCCTTAACTTTGCAAGCCTTTTCTATTTTGGTTATTGGTTTCTGATTTTTACGATTTGACCCTCAATTGACCATTAAACTCTCAATGTCTTCAATTTGGCCCCGGACTTTGCATAATTGGATTGAAAAAATTGAATTCAGTCTCCTAAACTCCAATCTTCTCAATTGAACTCGAATTAAGCTCAAGAACTTGATTTTTCATCGATTTGTGTGAGTTTTCATTTGACTCATTTAAAGTATAATTAAGTCCTTACACTTAATTAAATCCTTCAATTTGACCTTAAATTAATAATTATACTTTCAAATGGCCCATGATTGAATCAAATTGGCCTATAAAAAATATAATTATGATTTTCGGCTTAATTATTACCTAGATTTATCCAATAATAAATTACTTTAACTTTGAATCCGCATTTTCTCTCATTTTTAGCACAAAAGGGATGATTTGGCTCCCGAAAATATTCAAAATTTTCACCTTGATTTTTCTACCAATGTCATCCCCTTTTATTTTATTTTTGTTATTTTGTTTTATTTTGGGAAAATTTGGGGAATAACCCAGAATTGGGTTATGACAGTGATAATTAAAGGATTGTTTATTAAAATTATATCTATATGTATATTAATATGATTTAAAATAAGATGCCAAGTATATGCATGTATATGTACATGTACTTGTGGGTTTGCATGTGTTATTTGAATTATACATTAGTAGTTGTTTATATTTTAGATAATTTTAAATGTTTATGTCATATGGTTGATTAAATATATGTTTGTGTATGAAGTGATTTGAAAAGCATGATTGGTCATGTAAATATAATTTAAGCATGATTTAAAAGAATGTGATGTACTCCAAGATGTTTAGATCATGAATGAGATGTGAGAGTTGATGATAATAATTGGGAATATGAATGTTGATAACGTAGCATGTCCAAAATATAGAGGAAACTATACTAGATTTTTAGTAGAGATTTATGGAATGTACTTATAATGCAATTCATTAAAACTACAAAAACAATTCTAATGATTTATAAATGAATTGTGAATAGTCAATTAAATCTAGTTATGAATTTGAGGATGTTATAATCCCACTCGTGGGTGACAGAGAACATGGGAGTAGTTAATGCTTGATATGATCCTTTTGAAGGGTAGGTTAAATACTTCAAATGTAATCCAAGGATGATCATTTAAAAGATACTAGCCAAGTTACATGTGTTTCGCAATAGGGTTGAACTATTTATTGTGTAAAAATTGATGTTAAGGTTATGAAATGGAGTAAGACAAAGATATAAAAATGTGGTCATGACAAACCTATAACAACACTAATCATGATTGAGCCAACATGATATTTCCCTCTAAACATGTGATATAGATCATGTGAATGAAATAACTTGATAAAAAGAATTAAAAAGAATTATAAGACCTTTTTTTCTAGGGAAAAAAAAACTTGTATTAACTTTTCAAGCTTATGACCGAGTTATTATATCTAAGACACTCAATCTAAAAAAATCATAAAGTTTAATTTTCAATCAGTCATATATTAAAAGATAAATTTGAAAACCAAATTCTAATTACAAGAATAAGAATCAAAAGTAAAACATATAATGAATTTTATATTTGATTCAAGGCTAAAATTTTTAAAAAAAATAATTCAATTTAGTAAACTCATATATTTAGCATGAGGCTCAAAATTGACATAAAAAAACAATATTTTAAGTAAATGGTGAAATTAAAAAGAATAATACATTTTAAAAAAATTGTGAAGAAGAAAAAAGGAGAAATCAAAATAATGATGATCAAATTGGAAAACTTAAAAACATCAAATATGAAATAAAAAATAATAAAAATTTTATTAGACAAAATAGACGAGACAAAAAATTGCAATTCAAAGAATAAGAAAAAAATTGAACATAATATTTGGTAAATTGGGATCCATGGATGCAATAGAGAAAATAAGAAAACTTATATAATAGAGAATGAAGTTGAAATACAAATAACAATGAGAGCGAAACTGTAATTTTCAGGAGGGAAAAAGAGAGAGAGAGAGAGAGAGAGAAAAGTCTACTAGTAATAAATTAGAGCGGTATCAGAAACATACACTATATCAAAAGGAAGAGAAGATGAGACACTTCCAATTGACATTGAAATTATACAATAAAAAATAAATGAAATTATAAAACTATGGTATGCCTTGGACATGCAAAGTACTACTATTTTTGGGTTTAAAAGAGCTTATTATATTTCTATATGTCAAATATAAGTCTTTTTTTTGTTTACAATTTTGTTTTTTCTATTCAAGAATTAACTCACTTGTTTAATTATTATTTTATCTCTATTACGACTAAACAATATATAGAAATATATGTTAGAAGTTCCAACAATAACAAATTTGTTTGCGATGTTTAAAATAACATCAATTATATATTTTTTTTCTTACATAAGTCAAATATTGATTTTTTTATTTTTATTTTCTTACAATAAATATAGTTTATTTTATGAATAAATTAATTTTCACTAAAGTATCTATATGTCAAATATTAAATTTTGACAAAATTGTGACAATAGATATATGATATTCTAAGATTTTTTTTATTGAGTTATATCGGTTCAATTCTTATCTTTTCCATCAATATCATTTAATTTATATATTGTTTTTTAATTGAAAAAATATGTATATAAATAACATGAGAGAAAAATTAAAAATCAAAGTAAAACACTTTAATGGCCTAACAATATTTATTTCAACAATAATTGTTTTCCTATAATATCAAATGACTATCATAACATGAAAATAACATCTTTAAAATAAAATTATTTAAATAGATATGCGATATTATTAGAAAATAAGAGTTTTATTTTTAAATATATAAAAAACTAGTTAAATCCACTAAACTTTTTTGTTTGACTAATTATGACCAAGATTAAGATTTAACATGTTGAAAATATCATTTTGGGAATCAATTATATTATACAATAATCTAAAAGAGCTCGGGAAAACACTGTAGCTTGTGAGTGAAAACACTGTGGATTTCAATAGTGTTTTTTTTTTTCGTTTTTGAACAATACATATACTATTTATATATTCTTTCACAAACAAAGGACAATGAAAGACATGTAGCTCACTGGCAAAGACACGTCTGTGTCTTAAGAGGGGCAGGGGTCGAACCCCTGCCAGTGCATTCTTTTTCACTTTTGTTTTTTTATGTTTTGTTTGCTTCTTTTTTTTCACTTATGTTTTTTTTTTCATTTTTATTTATTTTGATTGTTTTTTTATTTGTTTATTTATTTTGACGTTTTTTTTTTTATTTTGACCTTAATTTTTTTTTCATTTATGTTTTTTTTTTTTAAAAAACAATTTATTGACATTTTTTTTCTTTGATTGAATTTTTTCCAATTATTAACTCAATAAGAATAATAATATTAGTTTTTTTTCTTGCTTCCTTTTTTTATGTTTTTTATTTTTTTCATCATAATAATTTAATAATTTTTTATTGTTTTAGGTGTAATAGTAATAATATTCTTAGATTTTAAGACTTCGATGTTTTCATTTCGACCCTTATACTTTTAATTTTGGATTTTAATCCCTTTATATTTAATGTTCATTTCATCCCTATTACTTTTAATTTTTTATTTTAATCCCTTTATTTCTTTTAATTTCAAGAATAATCCTTACTTTTGTCCATATATATATAAGTGTGTTTAGCTTTGATTTTTATTTTTTTTTATTTTCTTATTTGTTGGGCTGGTATATTTTTTTCAAAAAAAATAGTTCTTAAATTTTATTTTATATCTATGATCATTTGAAAATTGATATTTGTATTTTTTTGTTATTTCTTTTAGTTTTTTTTTTCCTTTTTTATTTTTTTATTTTTACATCATATGACTTTTTTTACCTGATAATTTTTATTTTATTTTTTTGTTTGATCTTTCGTTAAAGTTTTTATGATTTTTTTAGTCTTTTATTTTTTTTCATTATTAGCATAATAATAATAATAATAATAATAATAATAATAATAATAATAATAATAATAATAATTTAATGTTTTTCTCTTACTTACTCTTTTGTTAATGTTTTTTAGGTTTTTTTTTTCTCTCGGGATAATTTGATATTTTTTATTCTTTTAACAGTTATACAAATTTTTTACTCAGCCCGCAAAGTAGTGTAATATTTTTTTATAAATTTTCAAGTCAAGTAATTTTTTTTTCCAGTCAATAATTTTTATTGTTTTTTCATTTTTTTTATTTTTTCATTTGCTCTTTTGTTAATGTTTTTAGGTTTTTTTCAAATCTTTGATTTAATTTTGTTTTCTTCCCGTTATTAAAACAATAATAATATGAATATTAAGAATAATAATAATAATAATAATAATTTTAGGTTTTTTTTCTTACGTGCTTTTTTATTAAAAAAAATTTTGGTTTTTTCTCTGAGATTTGTTAAATAATGTTTATTGTTTTGACAGTGATAATGATGATAATTTAAGAAGTTAAGACTTTGATTTACTATTATTATAATAAAGGATGTTGATCTTTTTCATTATATTAAATTTTACATACTGAAATATTATATTTTAATCTCAACAGTTATGAAGATTATTTGTTCTGCCCGCACTATGCCCGCAACGTAGTGCGGGCAATCCAACTAGTTTATTCTAAAATATGACTCAAAATTTATTAACTAGTAGATAATAACAATAATAATAAAAAAAAACCATTGATACCCATTTTCATCTCTACATAAGAGGGAAGATTAGAACATAAACTATTCTCATTTCCAATTTCTTACTCACCAAAAATAGCACCTCATGCATGCAATGACATCTGTAACTCCATCAATGAAACTACGTACTGTGTGCAACTCAGTTCTGCAAATTTGCACCATGAAAAACCAGATAGCAGATATATACGACTACGGTCCACACAGATTCTGAAAAACTGTTAATAAATGGTATATGATTTATCCCATCATAGAAAGCCAATAAATGTTATACTATTTCAAAAAAAATCATAATTATAGAATCCTGACTTGTGGATTCTTAACCTAAATCCAGATAACCTCTTGAAATCCAATATGGCCTTCACCATTTTTTCTGTTTTCTCTTTTCCTATTTTGGCCACTGCATTTAATGCTTCCTTAGCCTCTGCCAATCTTGTTACCCGCTATATAGCTAGACCCCCCATAGGGTTTGGTTGAGAGCACCAGTGAAAAGCAAGCATGGCGAGGAAGAAGGTTAAGCTTATGTGGATAGTGAATGATGCTGCTAGGAAAGCTAGCCTCAAGAAAAGGAGAGACGGGTTGCTGAAAAAAGTGAGCGAGCTAACCATACTATGTGGTATCGAGGCCTTTGTTATCATCTACTGCCCAGATGATCCCGAACCCGCAATCTGGCCATCACGTCCCGACGTCCGACGACTTGCTACGAGGTTCCAAAACATTCCCGCCATGGAGCGTTCTAAGAAGATGATGAATCAAGAAAGTTACCTGAAAGAGAGGATGGGAAAACTAAATGAGCAGTCCAGGAAGCACCTGAAGATGAAGAGGGAGTTGGAGATGGATGACCTCATGCAACAAGTTTACCATGAACAGGGATTCGATGGCTTAGACCAAACTCAACTGTGTTGTTTAGCTTGGTTGGTAGCGGAGAAAATGAAGGTCATAAGGAGAAGGATTGGATATTTTCAGCAAATTCCGCCACTCCAAGATGCTAATTCCCTTCCACAAGGTCCTTTTCCGGACGATGATGGCGACGGTGATGGAACCGGAGGGCAAGTACGAGGAGAACCTGGAGACGGAGACGGGAGGAACAATCCTACAGATGGTGGTGTACCATGGGACCAATGGCTAGCTGATATAGTAGATAACCCTGACCATAATGTTGCTAGAGGTAGCAACATTTTTGGACTGCGCCTATTTCGAAGCAGGATTACAGGAGACATCAGCGGTGGAAATTGTTTTGATCTGAGGCTGCTACCTCATGACAATGATATCTTAAGAGGCAGCAGGATCAGTTCCGGTGGAAACAACTTTGATGCGGGGCTTCCTGTTGGAATTACCATGTTAGGATGCAAGAATACTGGAAACAGTTTTGATCCTTGGCTGTCTCGAGGTGGCAAAACTAGTGCCGGAAACAATTTTGATCCGGCGGGGTTGGCTCAAGGAAGTGATACAAGAAGCGGTAGTGCTGGTGGAAACAACTTTGACGTCCTATGGCTGCCTCATCATCATGTCAAGAACATTGGAGGCAACAGTGCTGCTGTGAACAACGTTGATCCTTGGCCGGCCGCTCGTACCGGAGATAATGGTGGCGAGAGTTTAGGACTGGGGCTACTTCCGGGAAGTAACTTTTCAGGCAGCGGTGCTGGTGGAAATCCTTTCCACGGGATGCATCGTCGCGGAGATAGTGAATCTGGAGATATATAGCAGTGCTGGTGGAGGCGACGACTTAGGGAAGCTTGGGTTTTTTGGAACCAGTTCAAGAGATCTCATGGCTGCCATTCGATGCTACCAAGAACTGGCTTGATGACAGCTTCAGTCCTTGAACATTTGCAATGAATTGTTAGTATGTTTTTCAAATTCAATTTCCTTAAAAAATCATCGAGTGTCATTTGTCTTGAACTTTATGCTTATTGAGATGATGTTATGTTCCAAGTTTGTCTTAATTTATTTTCTTTGTTGCATTTATTTATTTATTTATTTTAAGAATGAGAATTATGCGTACGGTATACAAATAGGAACAATATATAACTAATGAGCAAACAATTTTAAAGAGGTTGGTTTTGAAACAATTAACGCATAAAGAAAATACGGTTGGTTAATGCTGTTTTTTTTTTTACTTCAAATGTATTAGAATAATATTTTATTTTATTTTTATTTTTAATATTATTATATCAAAATAATTAAAACAGCTAAGATATATTAATTTAAGACTGAATAAAATAAATTTTAAAAAATATAGTCGGACCACAATAACAAATGATATTTAAATCTAAATGTAAATCACAAAATCATCTTAAGAAACAATTACCCGTTAAAATAATAGTGTGCATTCTTCATTGTGAATTGTGATCAAGGCAATGAATTTCATCATCTAGAAGTCCTGCCTAAAAATTGAGCATTTAAAAAAAGAAAAGAACTTGTAAAAAATTAATTAATCAATAGTGTACTGAAAATTGTTTTGTGATCAAGTCAAGTAAATTTTTTGTATTATTTTAATGAGCTGAAAATTATATTTAAAAAATAAAATAATATTATTTTAACATAAAACAGCCACTGCCACAATTTCAAACTCCCTTTGAAGCACAAGAATCACTTCTCTCATTATCGCAAATAACTGTTCACAAATGTAGACATACGATTTCAAAAACCGTGGGTATATGCATTTAAAAATAATGAAAAGGGCAAATTTCAAACATTTTAATCTCTTTTCATATAGATCACAAATAACTGTTATAGTAGATAAATTTATACAGTATAGCTCTGAAGAGTACAACAAAGATGAGCATCAACTGGAAGAGAAAGGTCTGCACCATTTGAAAAAGGAGATGAGGAAAAAATTACAACAATAAGAGGAAGTCCAAAACTCTACAAATCATCCAAATCACAATTAGAAGATCTTGCTATACTGACTGGTGAGAGAATCCTTGAGATTTGAGTAAAGACCATAAAGGGAGTACTGTCGAAGGTTTTGCACCTCGTACCATGAGTTGAGAGCGGAAAAGTGCTTGTCGGTGCCTGAGAATGCCAATTGTATCCCAAGGCTACAATCAACGGTACCTTGGGGTTTGCAATTGGGTGTTCTTAGTGCACAATCCTGATTGTTGAGGCAGACAAAGTTTGAGTTTCCTGAACATTTTGCACAACCATCCCTTTTCCAATACAAGTTCTGTAGTCTTCCCTTCTTGAACTCAAGCACCTGCATTACAAAATTTGAATGGGTTTGTAAAGATCTTATGAAGGTAAATTAAGATCATAATGGGTCTTGGATCTTCTCTTACCAGAGTAAAGCTGGTCACAGAGTATGTACTGTTTGCAACAAAAGCAGGTTTAGACCTTGCAGCATATTTTCGACCAGCAAATGCAACCATATACCCACCATAATTGACCTGGAAAGTACCAAAAGAAAAAAATATATAAAAAAGGAGGGGGAAGGTAAACTGAATAAAAGTTGCACAAGCATAGAGCATTAATCTCAATCTAGGGAAGTCCGTGCAGGAATGTGATACATTATAATGAACAGGATTCAATTTCCAAGAGATTGAAAGCCAGTGGTGCCTTCACTTATATCCAACATTTTGGTTTAGGGTATCCATGCATGGATTAATAAACATGCATAATGGCAATTGCCAAATTAATACTCACTGTGAGAGACTATATGGTGTAAGTGTAGGCAAACTTGAATCATCAAACTAAACTTCTGTTGATGCCAAATACGAAAAAACATGTTTTTATTCCACCTGCTAGTTTTTCAAACTAGGTGAGGATGAGTAAGGTATATAGGAGTTATGGTAACAAAGGTTAAAAAGGTTGTTATGATTGGATCATAGTGTTGGTGAAAAATGTAAGAGAAGACACTTGGTCATGGCAATAAATGAAAACAGTTATTACCAAGTGCACAAGACAGATGCATCTTGCAGGCATCCTAGACTCAAGTTTAGGTTTGTGTTAAGATGACATCTCGCCAGCATCTAGAATACATTTAGTGCTGTTTGGTAGCACGGTGCAAGTGCTTATGGACAAGTACATTTTCACAGGAAAAGTATCAAATGCCTTTTCTACCCAAATGCATTATGAAAAGCACTTTGAAATGCAGCCAAAAAGTATTAGCAAACAGAGCCTTAATATTGTTTATTATAGTTCTAAACAAATAAGCAACATATTAAAAACACTAGAGTATATATACAGTTGTGGTTTCAACTTGTCTTGAGATTTCTCTTTGCGACCATTCCTCTATAATTCAATTCATCTACAAGTTTCTGACAAGTAGAAGAATGTGAGTTAATTTCTAACACTCCTTCATGAACATTTTAAACACTCCAAGTTGATTATGCATTAGCTTGATCTAGCATGTGGTACAGTTTTCATAATGTGCATGTATGCCTCATAATATTTGAACCCAGATAAATCCATTTGAGCTCACCTCTTTTGGTAGATCTTGCTCTTTCCTTTATTACAAAAACTTTTCACAATAATAGCATTGATTGCTAACCGAAGCATACTAAGTACTATTGAAATTAATGAACTTTCTTAAATATGCTTGAAAAGTATAGGAAGAATTATTAAGTTCTGAAGGCAACAAATGTACAGATTCTAGAATTCATACATGGGTCAATTAGCATGAACGGTTCTAAAACTATAATGAGAAAATATCAAATATATCTCTAGACACTATTACGTCATGAGTGTTGGTTATAAATAGGCAATATGCACAAATACCTTGTCTATTTGATTACTTGAAATAAAATTGTCTTCTATTCCCCAACCCAAGTGTCACTTTCTACATTTTTCACCAAGTATATGCTTGCTCTAGCTATAACAGCTATTTCACAACAAATTAGCCTTTTTTACTATAAGACTTGTATAAGTCTTCAGTACCTTGCATTACCTTATCTACACTTGAAACTAGCGTAGTGGCACATGGGAGAACAAGCATTAATTTTAACACCAACAGTTTCTATGGCAATTTGCAGAAGGTCCTTATATTGCTTAGACTCGGGATCCATGTGTGTGTCCAACATGCATACCCATGTCCAACTCTTCTTGTTTTTTTTTTCAAATTTTCTTTTGTTTTTTCATGTAATTGGAGGGTCCAAATGTTCATCCCCATGTCCTAGCCTCCAATGTTGAACATGCATAATCAAAGGCAAAACAAAGTAACAAAGCAGCATTGACAGAAACTCGTTGCCAATTTCTGCAAATTGGGGAAGGCTTAGTCACAGCACATGGAAAAATTTCCAAATGTTCTTGCTCAGATAAGAATGAACAGTTCAATTACAAAATATTAAACATCTCTCTTCTTCTTTTCAAGAAGATGCAATAAAGATTAATCAATTAGACAAAAGGGGAAATGGTTTATATGTTTGGCACTATCAATGTCAAGTAACCATTAGAGAGTACGTTCTCAACTGTTATTTCTCCTTGACTCAGGCGTCTCAGCGCATTTTACCCCAGCTTATATGTTTCAATACTTTGAAAATCATTCTCCCAAAAACCACACCCAATCCCTCAATCAAATTCCTATTTTCTTCCATAAGTAAATCTAACACTGCCAGGTTTCTCCATAACTCCTAAAATTAGAATAAAGAAAAAAAGTAATTCTACCATTCAATCAAAAAAGAAAAAGAAAGAAAAGCACGAACAATTTATCACACTTGAGCCGAAACCCATCAATGATCTCAGTACTTAAACCAATTCAAGAGCACTAAATCACACATAAGCGGTTCGATAAATCGGAAGTAACAAAACATCGATTTCATTAAATACAAATCCAAGCAAAATATCCAAAAAACAAGAAGAAAGTAAAGAGAAAGTGAGGTTTTAACAAACCGGAGAGAAAGATGAGGTATTGATAGTAAGGAGAGAGATCTCGTCGACTTTAGGTCTAAAAACGGAGATCTGAGAATTTTGGTTTGGTAGATCAAGTCTGCGGTCACAGGGAGACAGCTCAAGGCTACTGTTGAAGAAGAAAGATTTCGTTGATGAAAAAGCGATAGCAAATGTGAAAGCATCAGATACTTGTACAGTGGTGTCTAAACAGGGTGAATAGACCTTGTTCGTGTTTGCCGATTTTACTAGGAGTAGAGTTGATGCTATTGTTACAAGGAATACAAGGGGAGCTTTTAGTGCTGCTATAGTTGCCATTGCTTCTCTGGTGGTGGTGGTGGAGGAGGAGGAGGAGGCGGCGGTGGTGGGTGTTTTTTTGGTTTTTATTGATGTTGTTGACTCCCCGTTAAGAAACGAGAGAGAGAAGTAGACGAAGCTTAGATTCGAAGACGGGCTGAAAGAAAGGAATCGCTGACGGGAGCAGAACCGGGCTTCATGGGCTTTCCAAATATGGGCTTACTCTTAGGCCGCAATTTAATGTATTGGGCTATGTATATGATGCACTGCTCTAGCTCGCCTCCAAATTTAGAGAACTCTTTGTCCAGGTCCGTTTCATATTGTTGCCAGGGAGTAAGAAGTTCAAAAGCTTTCCATTTGAGATAAAGCCCAAATCGTAAGGTCCTTTAGTGGTGGGGACACCGGTCCTAAACCGCAAACTACACGAGTATATAGTCGAAGATGACGTAGGATAGCCCGGCCTGTCACGTTTTGGTTGGGAGACTAAACCCATTTGGGCCCATCTCATTGTTATTTTATTTATTTGAATTTATTTATGTTAAATATTTTTATTTGATGGGTCGAACCCAATATGTTTTAGGGTTTACTATTTATATGTTTTTCTATCATTTTGTAAGACACTTTTGATGAATAATAAAAATATACAGTCTTTGCAAATCTCCAATCTCCTTTTTCCTCTCTTTCTTAGCTTATTTCTTCTCTCTAAGCTTCTTTTCTTTCTCTATAAATCTCTTTCTTTTTCTTGCTTAATTCATATCGTTCTTTGTTCCGCATCAAATTTGACATCAAAGCATGACTTTTAATTGTTCTCACAATTCAACAATCCAGAACCCTAGATCCGGTTTGATCTAAAAATAAAGAAAAAAAAGTATTGTTCTAAACAAAAATCATCTACTGTTCAGATCGGAAAAAAAATGTTGTTCTTAAGTACTGTTAATCGGCAACAACTTCAGCAGCGCCGCCCCCATCAGCGGCGCCTCAACTACAACCACTGTCACGACAGGTCTTCACCTCAGCAACCCCTCCACAACAACCACCACTAGTTCACCAGCCAGCAGCAGTAGCACCCGCAGCAACACCACCATCCACGATGCCCTAACCTTCTTATAAAGGAGAGAAGTACTTGACTTGTTCTTATAAAGTAAATCTTTTGGACTAGTGGAATAACTTGAGGCAAGAAGGCAAGTCTGTCAATGAATATGTGGCATAATTTGATGAGTATAGAATAAGGTGTGCAGTTACGGAGGATGAAGTAATGACCTTAAATAAGTTTCGAAAAGGTTTAAATGATGACCTTAGAAGAGAGGTTGTGCTTAGAGAGTGTTTCCACCCTTGATAAAGCTTATACCTTGATACAAAATTATGACTTGGTCATAAAAAGTCAGTGGACGAAATGTCAGGACACTCGTAGTACCCCTTCTAGTCCTTAACCTGAAAGTAATAACTCCATATTGGATGCCCCTCCTCCTCCTCGTAAATCCCAATCTTTTGATTTCCCAGATACCTAGAGAAGACAAGAGTAAGGATATTTTTCATGAAGCACCTAAGATGACCTCAAAAATTCAGTGTTTTAAGTGTTAGGGTTTTGGTCATATTTTCTCTAGTTGCCCTTAATAAGACTTTGTTCATCAAAGGAAAAGAGGATATGAGTGAAGAAGATAATTGTGATGATAAGATATATGAACCTAATCCCGAGGATTTTCAGGATCTAAATGATGAAGAGGATGAGTCCAACTTGCTAGGATATGTTAGGTCAATATCCCTACAAAGTAAAACAATCAGGTTAAACATAGTTAGATGTGCTTTAACATAACCTAGAGGAATTGAGGATTGAAGAAGGACTGCTATTTTTTACACTTACATTAAATGTGGAGATAAAGGGTGTAAGATCATCATAGACAATGGTAGTTGCATTAATGCAATTTTCCTGGGTAGTGTATCCCGCTTAGGCTTAAAGTTTATTCCACACCCTAAACACATATAGTGTGTCCTGGGTTAATGACACATCTATAGCGGTCAAAGAGAGATGTGCTTTTTCCTATAAAGATTTTGGATTATCATGATAAAATTTGGTGTGATGTCATTTGAAAGTTGAAACTAATAAAAAATAATTGAATTATTGGAGGGTGAGTTCAAAAAAAATATATTCAATTAGATAATACAAAAAATAATTCAAGTAAAACTCGGATTAACCCTACAAAACCAGCAACATAAATCATGAGATCAGGATAACCTTATAATAAATAAATAAATAAACCCCATTCTTTTTAAGAAAAAAACAATTAATTAAAAAAGGACAAAGAGCAAACTCAACTTAGGGTCAACCAACCTAATCTATGATTCATGTTAATGGAGTTATGTTAATGGAGTTAGATAATCCCATAAAAAAAAACAAATAAAAAAATTATAAAATTTAATTTTTAACTAACTCAATACTAAAGAATTAAATTAGAAAACAAAACACTATTCCAATGATTTTTGTTTTAAAAAGATTTGATTACTTTGATTTAACCAAACATAACTAATGTTAAAGTTTGAACAAAAATAAAATAAAAATTAACCTCATGAGTCTTCTATATAAACAAACAGAAAAGAAAATTGTAAGACATCATAAATGATAATTCTCAAAGCAACATAATAATAAAGAATAAAATAAAAAAAAATAAAGTTGTTAAACTGATAAATTAAAAAAATATATTATATCAATAACAAGTGTTTTATGCGTGGCCAACCACACCCTCTATTATTTTGTTAATAATAATAATAAAAAACATAAAATACGTGATCCGTGTAGAAAGGCAATCACCACCATTTCCTGGACATATTTTAGCGTCCTGAGGGACCAAAGTCCAGGTTCAGCTTTGCAGCTGCAGGATCCAAGACATATTTACAGGTGTTTTCATACTGTGTTTCAAAAGTATTTTTGAAATTATATTTTTGATGTTTTTAGATTATTTTCATGATATATTGATGTTAAAATAAATAAAAATATCATTTTGATGTATTTCTAAATGAAAAAACACTTTCAAAAACAACGTTAACCACACTTCCATACGATCTGAAAAGTATATCCCACTTCAGTCCACCAGATTCTGAAAAGTATTTCGCAGCAGAGAAGAGAAAACGAGGCAGAAGAATCTTGAATTTTTGTATGCAGCAGGTGTCAACCACCAGCACCAACCTGTTAATCATGGCCGCTCACTGGCTGTGATTATAAATAAAGCAATCGACAACTCTTTGGCTCTGTATATCTTCTCCTGGGCAAATAATTGGCTGGGCTTGCTTGAATAATTCAAGCTAGTGATCAACCATGGCGTGCATATATATATATTATCAACTAGGATCGTGCGTTGCACGCACGCAGAGAATTACACAAGATTAAAGAAAGAAAGAAAGAAAGACGTTGCTAAACTTATCAGAATCAGATTTAAAAAAAAAAATTGCAGGCTGTGAGAATCGTTGACCTTAAAGAAAGCTAAGCAGATGGCCATGAATTATGAAGAAAAACATATTGTATTCACATGCATTTGCTTCCCCCCCTGCCCTCTCTTTACTTCAAAGTCCAATTACATCTTCCCTTAATTCGAACTCCACCAATAATACTCTTTATCTATCCCATCCTACCGTTGACTTTGCAAATTCATGACACCCCAAATAAACCACCTCTCCAGCCATGGCCATAGCTGACCAGATCGATCATTTGCATCGCATCCAGGCTTGAATAGTCCTCGAGGATATGAACAGCACAGCAGGCTATTCTGGGTTTCTCGGATCGGATCACATTGGTGGGTTTGGCTACGCCATTGGCGTATCTGTTGGAATCCTGCTGCTCATTACAACAATCACCTTGGCCTCCTATTTCTGCGCACGAAACCAGCAGACGTCGGAGCCAGGCCAGGCGAGAAACGGTGCGGATCAGCAGCTGGACCTGCGAAACTGTGTTGTTGATATAGGGCTAGATGAGGCTACTCTGAAGAGCTATCCTACACTTCTGTGCTCGGAGGCGAAGCTGCACAAGAAAGACTCCACCTCTACTTGCTGCTCCATATGCTTGGCAGATTACCGGAGCACCGATAAGCTGAGGTTGCTGCCGGATTGCGGGCATCTCTTCCACCTCAAGTGCGTTGACCCGTGGCTCAGGCTGCGCCCAACCTGTCCAGTCTGCAGAACATCTCCATTGCCTACACCCCTCTCAACCCCTCTGGCGGAGGTTGTTCCACTGGCAAGCAGGCGGGATTGACCGATGCAGGGAAGGAGATCGAATTATGTAATCTGCCCTTTATTCCCTTTGTCTTTGTAGTTCTTGAAACACATTTTATGCCATACAGCAACTGATTGAAATATATGCAGATAAGATTCAGCAAGAACATCTTTTTTTCACCCTTCAGTTGGACTCCAAAGAGTTTATACACCTCTGCTATGTATGTTTACAAAAGTTCGCATTCTGTAAAATCCCAAAACCGGATTGTTGTTCTTGAGCAGACTAGTTTTCCATTACAGAAAAAGAAAAACAGCAAGATGTCCCAGAATCTTTAAAATTAAGTGCATCTGTGTAATTAGGAAATACATTTGAAGTATGAGTTTATGACACCAGCTACCAGATACACGAGTATTGAAAAGAATTGGTAGAAAGAAACCTCAACAATACCCATAGCGTCTCCAATACTGCTAGGGTTCAATACATTCAAGTTCTAAAGCCTCTCTCTACCCAGAAAATTAAGCAAACAAAGCTCAGAAAATTACCATAATTAGACAAATGACTCCATAAATTTTCTCCTTTTTTTCTTCTGGATTTCAGTAAATTTTATTTTTTTTAAAAATATTTTTTTTTGTGAATCTAGATTAAATTAGTAAAATTTTAAGTGTTTTAGAACTTTAAAAAGTTAGCATATTCTAACTTTAACTCGATATATGTAATATTACTATATTCACGTAATTTAAAGACATAAATTCATTTCTCAGACAATATATATCAAACATTTTTCGCCGAAAAATTATTGATTGGCTAAATTTTGATGTCTAAAAAACTCGATCTTTGTGTTAATGTATTCCATTTGGCAAAAGGAGCATCATTAAAATGGTTTTAGCCCTCATTCTTGCCCAAAAAATAGATCGAAACTCAAAAATATTTGGCTTGATTTTTTCACTTATTAACTAGTTTTATGCTAATTCAATCCCACAAATGGATTTGTTGAAGTATTTATAGTGTTTTTAAGTGTTTTCTAGTGTAAACAAATATTGAAAATGAGTGTTTTTTGTCCAAAAAAATTGAATACCCAACTTTCCAGCCTGACAAAGATGAACCAGAAACATTGTGACATTTAATTTAAATTAAAGAAGCGAACAACGCATAACTTCCCAATTTGTAAGGCTTAGGGTAGCAGCCATGTGCCTAAACTTATTTTAAAGGCCCAACACACTAGGCCATTTAAGCTCGCTTGCCAGATTTTTTTTTATCCTTTGATTTTTTTATTGTTCTTTTTTTTTAAAAAAAAATTATCTTCTAATATTAAGATTTTATTAAATATTTTTTTAATTTCATCATTTAAGATTTGGTTGATTTTGAATAGGTCTTTATAATTTGATTTGGTTTTCTTTTTATTGGATTTATCGCGATCTCAAACAAACATCTTGACATTTAATTGGGGCTTAATTTTGCAAAAATCTATTAAATATTATTTTTTTGAAAAAAAATAAGTTGTTCAACTCAATGGAGTCCCGTGATTCGAAAAGCAGGTTTGACAAGTTAACTTGAGCAGATTGATAATTAAGCTCCATAATTTATTTTAATTTGTATTCTATGAGATTATTTTAGTCTTTGAAAACATATCTTGGCGTAGGTTTGGTGCTAAATTTGCGAGCGTCTATTTTTTTTTATCATATAATTAAAAAACATATTATTAAACTCAGTGGAGTCCATAACATAGACCAATTTAACATGTTAAGCTATGAAATCTAGGTAAACCTACTATGTTAATGTCTCAATATTATTATTTTCTTAAAATGTCATATTGAAAAAAACAAAAGAAATTAAAGGTCAAATCACATTTTTGTCAATCATTTGGGTTGCACTCGGACTTGTTAAGTTGATTGATTAACATCAAAACTACTTTCACACGTTTAATTTTAAATTTGGACTTGGAAAGAAGTTGAATCATGAAATTTCAAGATTAATCTATCAAGCCAAGTTTAATGATATTGTCAAAATGTATTTAATGACCTAGACATGTTCTACCCTCAACCCTCAACGTAGCACAACTCAATTATCTAGTAATTATGATAAAAATTTCTATTAAGGCTTTATTATGGATTGAAAAACATTATAAATACTTACATGAGTCTATTAACCACCCCTACAAGGACATCCTTGTTGTCATAATATATTTTTGGGTTATTCCCTACAAATCTAACCGAAATCAAACAAAATAAATAAAAAGTAAAATAAAAAAGGCTTGCATTGATAGAAAAATCAAGGTGAAAATTTTGAATATTTTTGAGAGCTCAATCGTACCTCTTTTGTGCCAAAAAAAATGAAGAAAAATACAGATTCAAGGGCTAAAGTAATTTATTATTTGATAAATCTGCATAAAAGGTAAGTCGAAAGGCATAATTATATTTTTATAGGGCCAATTTGATTTAATCGTTGGCCAATTTAAAGTGTAATTATGTTTGAGAATTAATTTAGGGTCCAATTGAAGGATTTAATTAAGGGCAATGACTTAATTATACTTTAAATTGGTCAAATTAATTTTATTAAAATGCTTAATTGATAAAAAAAATCAAGTTCTTGATCTTAATTCTAGTTCAATTGAGAAAATTTGAATTTTCGGAGACCAAATTGAATTTTTTCCAAGCTAATTAGGGTGAAATCGGGGATGAAATTAAAGAAAATTGAGAGTACAATGGTCAAATTGAGGATCAAATTGCATGAAATCCAAAACTAAAGGATCAAAGTAGAAAGGACATGTAAATTTAAGATTGTTATTTAGCAGAAGAGTTGAATAGTAATTTTCAACTTTATAAATAGAGTTGATCAATAAAAAAGAAAGGGGAAGGGGGACAAAATAAGATTAAAATCAAATTGACGTATAAAAAATATAATTATTCCTTTTGACTTAAATTACATAGATTTATCCAATAATAAATTATTTTAGTCTTAAATATGTATTTTCCTTTATTTTTTGGCACAAAAAAAATACGATCGGGGCTCTCAAAAAAAAAGTCTGAAATTTTTTACCTTGATTTTTATACCGATGCCATCCCCTTTCTATTTTATTTTACTTTTTATTTTAGATAAATTTGAAGGAATAATCTAGAAATAAGTTATAACAATTACATAATGTTTCAATCTCTTTATTAGTATTTGTTTATTTGAAATATTAAATCGACTTAATATAAGTTCTATATTATCTGCACATCATCACTGAAGAATTGAGAAGTGAAAATCTTTTATCTCGTTAATGAGGTATAATATTAGGGTGTATATAAGTGTATCAAATCTAATTTTAGATAAAATATTAAATTTATGGTTTGATAATATTTATTTGTTATTTATTATTCATTGGATAACTATAAAGATGGTTTGTATGAGAGAAGCCTCCAAATTCAAGTTAGATATAAAAATATTTTTATAAGTTTTTTAATATAACTTTTTATGAAAAAATATTTTACTAATTATCCTTATACGCTATCCTCGATTATAGTATGAGAATAAAGGTTTTGTGCTGGATTAATTATCATTTAATCACTAGTAGGGTCCTTCAAAATCCTTGTTAACAAAGTAATCAAAAAGTCAAAAAAATGTACATATTTAGGAAAAGTTGACAAATCTTTTTGTTTTAAACTAGTCTTTGCTTAACATGGAAGGAAAGAGAAAGAAGTAAAAGCATATTATTTTAACATAAAGTGAAAGAAACAAAAGCAACAAATAAAGTGTGATAGTGTTTGTAATGATTTTAGAAGAGCCAAATTATTGGTTTTTTTAATAATATAAACAAGAATGAACCCACACATTATACAGTCCAATTCAATGGTTGTTTGGTATTGTGGTTTTAACCACGTTTGAAAAAATGCTAGTGATTTGTTATTTGGTTATCTATTAAAATATAAACACATTTGTTTGGGGCCCACCAATAAAACCTCTTAAATTACCGATTCATGAAAAGCAACTAGTAGCTATTTTTCATTGCTTTTCACCCAGCCACGAAAATAGTTTGAAAGTTGTTTCAAGTTGATATAGAAAATCTCCTTCATGTCAATAAATATTTTTCACTTCCCAAGACGATAGGATTCTTATCGGTGAAAAGCAAGCAAGGAGAAAAAACATTTTACTAATATAGTTTGAACGAAAATTATATACGTTGTTTTAATTTTTTTATACTAACACTGTATTATTGTGCGTGTAGAACTGGATCTTGTTCTTGATGACATTGCAAGTAGTTTACTGGGAGAATGAAAAGAAGTTTTCAATTTACTTGAATTATTAATTATAATATGTTATTATGATTATTAAATTTCTAATATTTAAAAAATAATATATGTATGTGTGTGTGTACCCTTAAAGTAATTTCACAAGTTGATAATAATATGAAAACATGGTAACCAAACACACAAAACTGTTTTTCATTAAACCTCAAACTCAACCACGATTTTAACTAAACACTTCAATTTTAGTTATGAACTGCAGCTAAAAGTGTCTTTTGTGAAACTACTTTTTTTAAACAGCAATCATAACAGCAACCACAATACCAAACATACTCTCGATCTTTTTTAAAAAAAATATAAAAAGAGATAGTGGGACAAATGATGATATTTTTAAATAAAAAAACTCTAACACCCATGCTCATTAACTTGATTGTCTCTAATAAGATTAGTTAACTTGACAATTTAATTTAAATTAAAAGTAATGATAAAAATTGTAAAAAAAAACATTTGACAATAATAAACTAAAACAATAAGCCATTAATATAATAGAGAATCTATAAAAGATTGTTAGATACCTATCGCCATCTCACCGCGTATATCACCTACAATCAAAAGAGTTTGTTGAGATGATTCAAACCTTACTATAAAAGGATAAAAATGACATTGAAAGAAGTTGCTACAACAATGACTTGGAAAAGTAAACTGAACAAAACAGAATGAAGTGAGTGTTCATCTATACTCAATCAATAAATTCTTTTTAATTCGAGAATTACACCTATTTTAAAATAAATATTTTTAACAAAGAAAAATAAATAAAAATGCCCCAGATAATCCAACCAAATAAAAAACACAAAGGATAAAACAAAGGACATAGAAATATATATAAAGCTCAATCTTTAATAAAATAAATATTGAAGGATAGCAATAAAAGAACATTAGTTTAAAAGAATGAAAAAAATATCAAAACAACCCTTGACAAACCTCCCTCAACTAGGTTAATTTTCCAAACTTTAACCAAAAAGTTCAAATTAAATCAATTCAATATTAAAGAATGAAATCAACTATAAAACAATATCAAACTAAAAAAAAATAGCAAAGAAAAATAAATAAAAAGAATAAGGATAAAATCTTATAAGAAAAAAGCAATAAGGGGTGAAATCACAGAAATAAATAAACTATAAAAATTATCTCAGATTCTTTAAATAGAAATAAAAGAATAATGACTAAATTTAAAAATAAAAAAAATATCAAATGAGGATGATATTGAAACAAAATTTGTTTTTCATAAGTTATTTCAAATAAAAAAATACTAACAAAAAGACCAGGGACTAAATAAAAAACTAAAGAAAAGTCAAAAGGTTGATTTGAGAACAACGTTTTTGGTTACCAAAATCAATAGTATATGTCATTTGAAAATGGCAAAGCAATTGATTTGTGCCTAAAAATATATTATTCTTAGGAGTATTTATATCATTTTATTGTGTAATTAAAAGATGAATACTTAGTCGATTTAAACATGCCAAAATGATCTCATTGTATAGACAACCTTGCCCTCAACCATTAGTCTAAAGTTTTTTTGTTCTATAACTAGATGATAAATTTATTATTCTAGTTAATAATTAAATGTATCTAGGAGAGCATTGAATTTACTATCTATTTTATTTTTTATAATATGATTTTTTTATGCGCACTTCAATAAAAAAAATATTTATTTTAACAACCTAATTATATTTAATATTAATATTTTTGGTATTTTTATAATATTTATGAGAAAAGTTTAATTAATGAAAGGATGATTTTTTAAATAATTTATTTTAATGTTTTAGCTCTTTCTGATAGATATATAGAAATGATTTTTCTTTGATAAAAAATTATCGACCTTTTCTTCTTTAAATGGGAGCTGCAAAATTAAGAAGAAAAAAAGCCAAAAAATCATTTTTATTTTTGGCTATTCCATTAGAAATTCCTTGAGACATTTAGAAATGTTTTTCAATAAAAATAATACAATATAAAAGTCTTCTGTGAAATCCATTTTGTATCTAATTAGTATTTATCTGGAATTTCGTAGCTGAGTGAATATTTTTTCCAGAAAAAAACTGAATATCCAAGTTTTATCAACATATCTCTGACAAAAAAGAAAAAAAATATAAATTGAAAAGTTTATGCATGTATTTAATTAATTAAATAAAAAATTATTTGGGCCAAAAAATAGAAAAAAAATATTATTGCATTTATTTGACTTGTCTCGCTGCAAGTTTGATAAAAAAAATTCTAATGCAAAAAAAAAAAGAATGTGCAAACGTTGTTAATGAGTTTTTATACATCAAGTAAAATGTAATTATAAATAAAAAAATTGATTAATATATATAATAATAAAAAAATCAAATAAGAATCATTTGTGTTAATAAAGAGGTGTATGATCTCAAGTTAATTTTTAAATATTGTAAAAAATTACAACAATGTTGTGATTGTATTTCATTGTATCATGATTGTAAACCCTGGTCTATAATCAGTAAATGGATATTAAATAAGCTAATTTCTTATTCAAAATGATAAATTAGGAGGAAAATTTTTATGACTTGGTATGAACCTTCCTAATAAATTAACTTAAATTTATGACCAGATAAAATAATAAAATCAATACATGAAATGTTAGCCCGTGATAAATCATGTATACTTTGATATACATATTTTATATAATCGAATGCTGAATACATATAACAGCGGAAATTTAGATTATAAATACCTTCAGCCATTGTAGCTCAAGTACTGAAAAAATGAATTCCCAATGTATCAGCAACAAAGTTTTTCCAAAGCAGCAACAACAATACAACTTTAAAATAATAAAAGTTTTACGAGAGGAACCTTCTGATCTATGTCTATCAGTAGTCGTAAATGGAGTACATAAACTATTATTTATAGGTAAATCAGGGACCCCACTCATTAATTTATTTTCCAATTTAAAAATATATAAAAATAATATATTTTTATTTTTTAAAATTTATTTCTGATATTTACAAATCAAAATAATTTAAAAATATAAAAAATTCTTAATTTGAAACAGAGAAAAATAATAATAATTTTTTTAAAAAAAAAACGTTTTTAAAATACAAAAAAACAATTTCTTTAATTAAAAAAGGCAAGGGTCTAAAACTAAAAAAAGTATTTGTCAATTGTTTTCTTTCTCACATACAAACAAAGTAGCTCTATCATTTGTCAAAGAAATTGAAAACTCCACCTAACGTTCTCTTTGCCAACGACCAGATGGCAGCATCTTAATTAATTGACTTTTCTATATTTTTAAAATTATTATTTTGTATAATAATATAAAAAGATATTTCTAATATATTCTTAAAAAAAAGATATTTTACACCATAATTCAGAAACCATCAAACAAATCGAAATCCTCATCGTAATCAATCATACAGCCTCAACAAATCTGGACCATCCATTTTCAGAACCAAAAATCAAAGATCAATATCAAACTCCAATCCCTGTTATGAAAAATAGGATAAAATCACCTGATCTCAAAAACCCAGATAGATATTTCCATTACGAACACAAATCAATCGTCTCTCTCAAAAAAGAATCCTTAAATCACCACGTTTTCTGAAACCAAACCTATGAAGATGGCTCTTTACAAGTTGATTGTACCTTTGCTTATCTCGCTCTGTCTGATTCTGCCCATGACTCTAGCCTCCAAATTCGAGTACTGCGGTTTGTCTCCCCCTAATCTTCAATTCATCAATATCAGAACTTGTCTTAGTCCCATGTTTTATTTTGATTTAATCAATTCTTTTTTGATGCAGGTAACAAGGATTATGCCGTTAAAGTTAGCGGAGTGAAGATAAGCCCGAATCCGGTGAAGAAAGGGAAACCAGCAACCTTCATCATCTCTGCAACCACAAGTAAGTTTTTTTTTCTCAAGGAGTTTAATGGGTTTTATTTTGCGTGCGTGGATGATTAGAATCGGTATGTTTGATTACTGAATTGCAATTAATTAATGCAGGTGAAACAATTACTGGAGGGAAATTGAGAGTTGATGTTAGATACTTTGGATTCCCTGTGTATGGAGAGTATCATAATCTTTGTGAGGAGACATCGTGCCCCGTGACTGGTGGCGATTTTGTGGTGTCTCATTCCCAAGAGTTGCCGGGATTCACTCCATCTGTAAGTGATTTATATGTATTTTTATAAGTATTATATTGAAGATGGTGTTGATTAAAAGAGATTGTATTTGTATCATGCGAATGTGTGTTTTGAAAAATTCTGGTGATTATTTCTCGATTATGGTTTTAAAAGAGATAGGTTGAACTAAGCAATTGGTTCTTCAAGTTCAGCTGTTTAAGTTTTTTTGTAGCTCTGGGCTGCTTATTTGGAATTCCAATCTCATGAAGAATGTTTCTATTAGAGTGAGAAGAAAAAAAATTTGAGTTAAACAAATTGGATGGTGGATTGTTGTTTTTGTAGATTTTTTTTTGAGAAATCTCAGTCTCCCATTTTTCTAAATGAGCAATCTTAGTTTTGGGATTAAATGGTTTAATAACTCATCTTGTCTCGTGTAGTAACATGTGCCTAATTTTTCTTGCAACCTCGTATGCTTTAAAATCTTCATTAAATGTTACAAGATTCATCCTTATTTTCTGGAGCAAAATGGTGAGTTGTGCAGTGAGTCTTTTTTTTCCTTCTACCAATCAGTGTTGCTTGTGGGTGCACTGGTCAGTGATCAGTTATTCCAAAGCACGGCTTGAGACAGGGTTTTCTTGTGTGGAATAACACTATCATGGCTGCTATCATTGATGAATAGATGTTTCTGCTCCGCATAATTTTCCTTTTCAAGAAGTACAGCTAGTTTAATGATAATAATGTTATTTTTCTGTGAATCAAATCCAACTTAAAAGTTTTGAGATAGGGTATTATGGTGCAGAAATCAGAACAAAACTATCACGGCTGCTATCATCGATGAATAGATGTATTTGCTCCAAATAATTTTTGTTTTGAAGAAATGCATCTAGTTTAATGACAATAATGTTATTTTTCTGTGAATCAAATCCAACTTGTATGTTTGTTTCTTATGAAGAGTTTATCATCATGATATCCATGCTCTTGCTTGAATCTATCTCTGCTCCACCTTCGCCTTCACCTCTCTTCTTCTTTTTTGTTCTTCTTCTTTTGAATGGTGCAACATGTGGTGGAAAGGCTTCCCCAGCCTGTTTCTTTTCTCATTTGAATTGCTGAGTGTTTGATTCTGAATGTTTGTTGCAAGGAGGTCCCTGTTTTGAATCGCTGATATAATTTTATAGTGGAGGCAAGATAGTGGGAATAAAAAAATTACATTTTCCTGATACCTATGGCAATGTTTATCATTTGCAGGGCTCATACTCTCTTACTATGAAGATGGTTGATGGAGAAGGAGATGAACTTACTTGCATTTCCTTTGGTTTTCACATTGGTTCAGCATCATCTGTTACGGATGTTTAATGAAGGGTTGCGTCTTGGTCTAAGCACCATCAGTGTACAAATAGCATGTAAAAGAAGAACCTTCATTTCATGCACCTTTCAGCTGCCCTAATATACCATCTGGTATTGTGTAATTTGCAATTAAGCTCCATTTTATTGAGACAATGTTCATTGCTAGAGCTACTTTATTGAGAATATTTCAATGCCCATTATGTGCCTTTTGAAGCTCTACTCCCCCCCCCCAGCTTAAACTTTGTGGTGATGCCATTGTGCACAAATGTAGGAGGGAGAAATAAAAATGTTTTGATCATTGAATGATCAACCACATATTTTCTGTAAAGTGAATGGTTCAACTAGGAAAATCCAGTCATTTGTGGATGAATAAGATGAAAACACAGGTGATTTGCTATGCATGTGCTGCCGGGGTTGGGGGGGTCACTGGTTTTCACTCAAAGTTTGTATTATAGTATTCCCATGATTTTGATTTTGATTTTGATCATGAAACAGCAATTTTATTGAAATTTTATATCCATTTTTCAATATTGTTACCAATCCGTTTTGCTCTCGTCTTTTTTTTTCCTCTTTTGTGAAATCCATTTTGTATCTAATTAGTGTTTATCTGGCATTTCGTAGCTGAGTGAATATTTTTTCCAGAACAAAAAACTGAATATCCAAGTTTTATCAACGTATTTTGACAAAAAAAGAAAAAAAATTATAAATTTAAAAGTTTATGCATGTATTTAATTAATTAAATAAAAAATTATTTGGGCCAACAAATACAAAAAAAAATATTAATGCATTTATTTGACTTGTCTGGCTGCAAGTTTGATAAAAAAAAATCTAACGCAAAAAAAATAATGTGCAAATGTTGTTAATGAGCTTTTAGACATCAAGTAAAATGTAATTATAAATAAAAAAAAATTGATTCATATATAAAATCAAATCAAATAAGAATCATTTGTGTTAATAAAGAGGTGTATGATCTCAAGTTAATTTTTAAATATTGTAAAAAATTACAGCAATGCTGTGATTGTATTTCATTGTATCATGATTGTAAACCCCTGGTCTATAATCAGTAAATGGATATTAAATAAGGTAATTTCTTATTTAAAAATGATAAATTAGGAGGAAAATTTTGATGACTTGGTATGAACCTCCCTAATAAATTAACTTAAATTTATGACTAGATAAAATAATAAAATCAATAGATGAAATGTTAGCCAGTGATAAATCACGTATACTTTCCAACAAGATAAAATAATTATCTTAAAGCAATAATTTTTATAAATTTAGGGTGAGAATATTTTAAAAAAAAGGTAATTTTGAATAAATTAATGTATAATTTACATGCAAATAATGTTAATTGTCGGTACATGCCCCATGTATAATTGAGTAGTTTTAATAATAAAAAAAGGGAGGAAATATGAGGGAACATTTGTATTATGAATATAGATGAAAGTATTACATGAATTGTTTTGAGAATCTTGTCGATTTAAGTAAATAAAACAATATGTAAATTCTAATTTTAGCGTGAAAAACTATATATTATATAGTTTTATGATATCAAGCATAACTCTTGATCAAACAATTGGGTTGGGCTAACATATTTTTCTATCTTCGGTTAAAAATTCAAAGAAATCAAAGGTTAGGAAGGTGAGTGTCAATGATTTGACAAAAACACAAAAAATAATGAATGCACTCATTAATGGTATTGTTGTATTTTTAGCAAAAATCTTCTCTCTCAAGCATTGTTAATGTCGACAACCCTTTAAAGAAGAAAAGGAGCAGAAAATTCTTCATTTTCTGTTGCAAAACTTAATGTTCTCTTTCAAATTTAGGGATAAAAAGATGTTACAAGAGACTTTTACTAGGAAAAAACATACCAAATTTACTTGGGATATGAGGTTTTGAGAACTCAAGTGAAAAAAATAGGGTTTAGAGAGAATAAACTAAAAAAAAATGAAGGAAGGAGAAAAAGAAGAAGGGGTGGTATAAATTCATTAGGAAGGAAATTCAAAGCATAAAAATCAATTAGTGAAGTGTTCTAAATCTATTTATCAAAGTTTGAATGAAGTTGGATGAAATTAGATAAAACAAGAATATTCCTAAGATTTGGTTTAGGGTTCTATATGGAAATCGAAGAAAATGTGAAATTGATGCTAATGAATTTAACTGGGATGAAACAAGTTAGGAATAACTTAAAATCTTGAATAAATGAAGAAGAAAACTTGGTGTTTTGTGGGGTGTTAAGGGTTGACCAAATAGGGAGAAAATTAAGAGTTTGATCTAACTGATTTAAATGTTTTTTTTATGGTATGTATTAAATGTGTATTGATATGAAGATAATAATTGTAGATTAATTTAATCATTATGTTAAGTTGTAATTTACTTGGATTTAAGATTTTTGTATATTATTATAGGAATTGTTAAATTATTGTGCTTTTAGGTTAGTGAAGATGTAACAAAATATTATTGGTGTAAATCATGGTGACAATAAAGATAAAGTATAAGTGAGAAAAAAAGTTTTTTGGGCCGACCACAAAAAGAGTTATAAGGAAGATAGGATAGTTTATGGTAATTCTCATAAAATAAGATTATATTTTGTATGTGTTATTTGAGATGAAGAAATTGAGAATGAATTTCTTAACTATTATATTTTGAAAACTTAAAAGTAGAAAGCCTTATATAAATAAATAAATAAATAAATAAATAAATATGATGAATTAATGAATGGAACCTATAGTATGACATGTTACTAAGGTATTAGAAAGTTAAAATGTATAATTAGTGAAATTTTTTATTAATTATATAATGTTATGATTTGCATGGCATGATGGGATGTATAAGGAAGTTCATGTTAAGATAAGAGGATTATATGTGGGGGTTGTGTTCTTAAAATATTGGTGGCATTGGGTATATACATGAATTAAGATAAGAGGAAGAAACTTAATATTGGATTATATTTCATTTGAATTATTAGTAAAAAAAATGTAAATGACATATATATAAAAGATGATGTTCAAGGAATAACTATTTGAGGACATGTAGTCAATAAAATGAGAAGAAAAGTATCTAATGGAAGATAAAATGAATAAAATAGTTAGTAAGTAAGTTAGAAACATTTAATACTTAATTAAATGATACTTGTCTATGAAAACCAACTACTTTAACAAATTAGATTAGTATATGGTTAACGGGAAGTCATTGATGGAAATATGAGAATTTAATAATTGTTAAAGGATAAATAAATTAAGAATAATATATGAAAAATGATATGTGTTAAGATATAAAAAGGAATTTTGTTGAATTAATTGTATAAAATGAGACTAGATTTCATGAGTGATAATTCATAATAATATGGATAAGACATTCATAACGATACATTTTTTAATTACAATTTTCTATTTTGGACAGGGACTAATAAGACTGGTGAAGTATGTCATTTTGGATGGAGACAAATTAAAGTGATAAGGTTAGCTTTTGAGTTAATACCAATGAGATGATAAAATATCATAATTGGAAGTTTGAATGTAACTATGAATACAAATGCATGATGCTTATAGAGGATAAAATGAGATTAGATACCTAAACTTGAATTGAAATATTTGATTGAAATGGATCATGTTTAATCCCAATTAAATATATTTTTAATATGAAAATTATGCATTAAATATGCTATCATTATATGTGATATAAGTCCTTCATATACGACAAGATAAAGTTGATCTGGTACTACTTTTAGTGTGGTTGTTTTGAGGTGTGTGTGTTTCCTTGTATTTTTGTATGTAGGGGTAATGGGGTTACTAATTATTTTGTAATTACTTTTAACTTATATCTTTTTTATTTTCTTTTCATGTCTTGTACATATATCTTCTGTAATATTATATGTTTAATATAAATAGATGAATAAGGATATGTTGTGTATGGAAATGCTGAATTTGTGATAAGAAAATTAATTATGAAATAATGGATTAATAAATAGGGTATGCTTAAGGCTACTATGTGAGATTTAAATTGTCATGTGGTTATTTGAAAAAAGAAAAACAACAAGATAAAATTTTGAATAGAATCTCGTATAATGGAGACTCTGCCAAAATTTTGGAAACGTAGAAATATTACTAATTATGTTTAGTGCATGAATAATTGTTTTAAAAAGATATATGAAATGTATAAATGATATGGTTTTAAAAAGTGAAATTTGTACTAGAAAAGTCTAAAGTGTTTGTGTATAAACTTATAAAAATAAATTTTATAAGAATATATTAATTCAGTATTTCATCTAGAATTGAGTATGAAATCCAAGTATTAGAAAAGAGATTAACAAAATAGAATGAAACACAAATAATAATAATAATAATAATAATAATAATAATAATAATAATAATAATAATAATAATAAAGTGACCCTATTTTTTATGTTCATTAATCACGGGGTGTTAAAAAATATAAATATGATTTTTATGCAAAACAAAATAACTCTTAAAATGTGTGAATTGATAAACTGATTACAAATGACATCTTAAACCATCAACATCAAAATTTTACAAATAAAAATTATTTTATTGAATTCATCAATATGATATCTAATAGGTTTACCTTATTTCATTCAAAGAGTATATAACTAATAGTTCTAAGTACAATTTGTTCCTTAAGGATATGATCATGTAAAAAACTTTACATTTTTTTCCTCAATATAGTAGTTATAGTCTCCTCATCAAATCCTCTCAAAACCTCATCAAATAAACAAAATCGAATAGCATTATATGCTTATTCTATAAAATCTTTTTTCTCCTTATTATTTATCCCTCTAGAAAAACTATTTACATATTTTAGTGTCTTAAATAAACCTTGTTATCTTAATATATATGCATCTTAATATGTTATGGATTAAAGTTGTTTACACCATTAAATTCTTTATATCAAACTTCACCATCGACTTTCCTTTTGTCATCATTGTGAAATCCAACTAATAATCAGGCAAAGCTCTAATACTAGTTTATAGTGGAAAAATCTCAAAATATCAAATCAATTGGCAAGTAGAGAAATATAAAAGAATAAATACAATCAATCACACAATAGCACATGAAAGAATGTATGTGGTTTTGCAACTTAAACCTATACCACAAGTGAGATGATGAAAGAAATTCATAATGAGAAACTATGAGATTACAAGGTGTTACACAAAATTTCTCTATCATCTAAAATCCCAAAATAGCCTAAAACTTGTTTTTTCTTTTCTCTTTATAGCCTCCAAAGTGTAGAGTATAGAAGCACTCGCGAATAATTTTTACTCTAAAAATATAACAACTTTAGGCTTTCATATGGACTAAGTACATGAATATTTTCTTCTCTCACTTAAACCCACGATTTAAGACAAACCTAACACCCTTTAACTCATTTACCAATTAGTGACTATTGCATGCCATTTAAATGGAGATTTTTTTAGTTTTTTTTTATTCAAAACCTTGCAATTTCCCTTTTGCATTAATTAAATTGGTTTTTTTATTCACTAGAAATGGTGTGAGAGTTAATAAGAGGGTGTAGTTTTTGGCAAATTATTTATTGAAAGCACGATGTGATATTGTTAATGAAATACTGGAGGAATTCAGTGTGAATTTCTTACAATTAATATCACAAAAAATTGTATAGCATGTCATTGTTTGTAGAAATTATACTACTAATTGGAAGTCTTGTACTTTCATTTTATAATTCTATATTGCATTATGTATCTCTTGTATAGTTAAGGATATAGTAATGCTAGTTGAGAAATCATGCACTATCATTTTATAGTTTTATAATACACTAGTTATTTGATTTGTGTGTAGTCTAGTCTCGTGTTATAAATCTTTCTTTTTAAAAACCATAGGTATGCAGGCTGTCTTTTTTAATAATTAAATAAAAGTACAAATTAAAAAGGTCATGTAAATATCTAATGAAATAAATCGATAATAATTTATGTAAATACATAAAAAATAAAGTCGTTGACATAACAAAGAGAGAAAGTGGGAAATTTGAGAGATGGATACATGCCAAAATATTTAATATCGCAATACATGTTATTTATGGAGATTAATCTATAATAGAAAACAAGACACACAAAAAATATTGAAAAAAAAATAAAAGATAAGACAATTCATGCAAGGCTACACATATTATAAATATTGTAAATAATATTCTTTTTTTTCTATTTTAATAAAACAAGTTTAATCTACATATAACAAAATTATAGATAAACCACATTAACATCAATATTTCAAAAAGCCTAAATAAGACAAACAAATATCAGAAAAAAGGTATTAATGAAAACAACAATGCAAAATTATTTTAAAAATACACATAAAAAATTAGTAATTAAAAAAAATATACTTTTTTTTTAAAAAAACAAAGAATGTGAGCATGTGCTATGGGCTTGGTAAGTCAAGCCTTGTGCTTGACCCATAAAGAAACAACCTACATGCGAGCTTGACGACACATTGTCAGCTCCATTCCTTGTAAGAAGAAAAGACAACACTTTGT